>FN649727.1:4198182-4228326 GCA_000310025.1 Ectocarpus siliculosus | reverse complement strand
AGTGGTAGACGACCGGGAAAAGGACTGCTCTTGTTAACAAGACTCGCCGTGGGGCTGGCTGGATGTCCCGCAAATCGATGGAAATGTATGTCGGTTGTTTGGATTGTTTTTATGTAGGTTTTTCGGAGCTCAACAGCAGTTCATCCATCCTTTCCCATCCCTCTCTTATGTCTTTGTTTTGGTGGCCACGTCCTCTACTTGATGTCCGGCGGCGCTTGGGGGTTAGGATCGGAAGAATGATCTAGCTCTGTGCCACGCAGTCTGTGCAACAGTAAGGAATGTTTGCCTGTTCTCTACGTTTTGTTGCGCTTTTTGCTTTCCCTTTCGCAAAGCTGGAGCGCTGTTGAAGCGGTGCGGTGTTTGTGGTGGGTGTTTTGTTTGTGCTGCTGTTGTCTTGTGTCCTCGCATAGGTCACTTTTTGTAGCACATCAGTACACAAGAAGTAATATTGCGTCTTATGTTACGTGCTTCGAGAGGCCTGAGTAAGCAGCAACTTTGTCTGTCAGTACTAATGGCAGAGAAGCATGCAGGCAGGCAGTGAGCACAGTAGTGGACAAAAATACACGTTGCTCTCAGTCAACCAAGATAGTAGAGGCCCCCCCTTTTTCTCAAGGCTTTGGCCAATCTTGGTGCTGACAGTTTTTGACGTATGCTTGAATGCGAGCCGTCGCGAGACTCGATATTATCACGACTTTGATTTTCTCGCGCCGCCCTTCCTGCTGTTGAGCCCGGCCAACAGAACGTCGAGGCGCGACCTTTGTCTAGTATCTCTGTTCAGCTCGCTGTGGACGACATGATGGTGTGTGTGAGAGAGAGTGTTTTTTTGCATTTTAGGGCGTGGGGGGCGGTGAGTAGTTGTGAGGGCGTGGGCGTTTTTGTTTTCGACGGAATGTTTGGTTTATTTATCTACTGCTGTAGTTGTTTAAGTTTTCAATGTCAGTCCTCTGTTACTCTTTGGTTGGTGATTCTGTTGCGTGTTGCTTGTGTTTATTCAACAAATGTTACGGCTAGATTGATTTGTGTTCCGTGTCCGTGTGTGCGCAGCTCGTTCGTACCGTATCGTGTAAACGGTAGCAGCATTGGTTCACGTGCCCTACTATGTATACCGCCTGCCTTCCACTGATGATGGCGTCGGATCCGCTGTACCTCCTCTGCTGTAAATAGCATCTCACACGTGCGTTTCGCTGAACATTTTATCAACGTAATCGTAGATCCCGAAAGGGCTGGGAGGGGGGGGGGGATAGGGGCCGGAGATATTTCAGAGAAGGGCAGGGGGCGCGGTCTGAGAGGATTAGCACCGCTCACATTATTGGTTGATGATGGGACGGGACGAAGAGTGAGTGTCAAAATGATGGAATGGTAAAATCCGCGGGGGTGGCACGGAAATGAGTAAAACCTCTTGTGGGAAAGGAACCAGTTTTTTTTTTTGTCGTGGGCGTTGCTTCAGAATTCACAACAATCGTCCTTCCTTTTTGGATCAAGAAGGCAGGTTTGCTTCTGTGTGGTGGAGACAAGGGGAATGCAAAAGACGAATGGAGAAGTGCAAAGAGAGTAAAAAAGATCGGTCACGTGCGTGAGGTGTCGAAGAACTCGCAAAGTACGCCTGCAAAAGGAGGCTCTCCACAACAACGCAGTTTTTGCAGAGCTGCGCCTTGTTGTTTGTGTGGTTTCATGATCGATTTGGTGATCGCGTGATGGATGATTGCATCCACCATCGCCTTCCAGGCCTGTCAACGTAGGGCAAATACAAAAAGGGCTTGAATGGTCGTCTTGTTGATGGTGACAACCCTGATGTGAGGGTAGAGACCCACAACAACGTGGCTTTTAGCGCGAGTTCAGTTTGCCTGTCCATTGCTGTACTCGGCTCGCCATTGTGCACCGTACTGCCCCCAATAACATGGTAGCAGACTGTATAGAGCACCACAGCGCGGATGTTCAACGCCAATTCACGCTCATCGCCGGCGATCCGTTTGAATCCGGTGCTTTTACAAACCCGCTACATCGTATCGTACGATCCACTACGTACGACAACCAACCATCCTGCGAAACGACGCTCCCAACCAGGCCGGCCGGACTTGGATGCTTACAAGACGTCTTTCAACCTCAGCTTGCGGTGGCACCGACCCCGGAAGGAACGGCCCATCGATACGCATCTAATGACACAGAGAAACGGCAACGATTAGACTCCGAAAGGCAGCAAGCACGTCAGGAGCGGGTGCCGTACGGCGTGCACGTCTTCCCAAGCCACTACAGAGAGGGAGGTACGTGCAGCCTCAACCACCTTCTGCCCCAAACGAGGCTCTACGCAACACCTGCTCTCAAAGATGAACACTCTCATATTCCCTCCTTTGGACAACTTGTTCATTCCACCACTGCCGTCATGAACCAGCAAGACAACACGCCCTCAACCTGCGGTATCTTGCCTTCTACATATCGTTGCTATTATAGGCCCGCAACAGACAGCAAGGAGATCGAGCCAGCCAGCCAGCCGGCCGGCAGAGGCTACAATAACTGCTTGCAAGTAACTGTTGGATTCGGACGATCCCACAACCCGACTGAAGGCGGGCCCGTTACAATCGGTTCATCGTGGTCATATCCACGCTTTGCACTTCGTCCTCGAACTTCTCGATGACGTCAGTGATGTCTTCAACGCCGACCTTTTGTTACGCCACACCACGCGGACGGACGGACGGACGGGGGGAGTACAGGGATCGTTACGGACGAGAACAATCTTCCGCGCGTCACGTCCGAGTCGAAAGTCGAAAGACTACATGGCTCAACAAACAACCCTGCATACCTGCGCCTTCGTTATGGTAAAACTGCAGATGCAAGCAGCTGCTCAACGAAAAAATGTCCAAGCAGCAGCAGCAGCAGCAGGGGGTCATTCTCAACCAACCAGGAAAAAAAAAGAAAAGCGCGTTGAGTCATCTCAACTCTCACGCACGCAAAAATATGCGTGCCAACCAAGAAATAGCAGCAATTTGGGTCTAGGCTGGGCATGCCGGACCCTGCGCACCCGTTCGTAGTCCACACGTCCACACACACCAAAAAAAAATTTGCCCTCCCTACTCCCCCCCTCACACCCCCACACACCCCCCGGTGTTTGCCATCGGGATTGGGTTTTCGTCGTTTGGCAACGACGTTGTAAAACAAGCCGCCCCCCCGGTGTTTGCCATCGGGATTGGGTTTTCGTCGCTTGGCAACGACGTTGTAAAACAACCCGCCCCTCCGGTGTTTGCCATCGGGGTTGGGTTTTCGTCGCTTGGCAACGTTGTTAAACAAGCCATTTCATCTTCGTGAACTCGGCAACCAGGTTACCATTTTTTTTTTTGCCTTTTTTTTTTGGCGGTAACCATAATGGTGGTCGAGTAGATCATGTTGTGCGGGGTAGAGAACCCTCACTCCGCGCAAGGGGGATGATCGCACCACGTTGTGTTAAAATGGTCAAGCATCCTCGAGGCAGTTACACAGTGCTTACAACTGTCTCTGGGAGTGAAAGCACCAGAAAATAAATTAAGTCATACGCAGCTGTCATCCGTATGCAAGGAAGTAGGCTCAAGATGCCGAACACCCCTAGCAGGATGCAGCTCACCCTTCATGCGACTCGCCAAATACCTCACGGCGCTTCGCGCTTGGTGATGTGAGAGCCTGGTCCGGTGAGAACCCGGCGTGCTCCGTCCCGGCTTAGTAGGGATGCGAGGTCAATGGTCTAACGACTACGGCATGCACGACTATGAGTACACCCCCCCCCCCACACACACCCTCCCCTGTTCTTCAAAAATGCCCCTTTTGCAACCGCTTACGACAAAAAAAAAGTCTTATCCTCCCCCCCAGCGCGCTCCCCAATCCGCGGTTCCTCGTTCCTCTCTCACCTTGGAGTCAACAACGACGCACGACAAGACCAGCTTCTTCACGCCGAAGGCCACGGGCACCAGCTTGTGAGCCTCTCCCCAGACGAGCCCATCGATCTCCGTCTTGCGGATCTTGTCGAACAAACCCTTGAGGTCGGCGCCAGCTTCCCACGGCTTCACCTCGAACACGATCTGGGACCTGGCATTTTCCGGAACGAACACGTTTTTTGTTCTTTATTGGGTTTGACGGGAATATTTAAGAAAGTGGGGGCGTGTTCTGCATGCATAATAGGACGGGATAATGGCCAAGGACGGGATAATAGACGGCTGTATCCTCTCTCTGTCTTTTCTGTGCCTCTCCTACGCTTGTAGTGACAAAGACATGAACCAACGCGGTGCAGCACAGGACCCCTCCCCCCCGAAAAAACAACGCACACGAGGGCAACACCAGAGACGAAACAATCAACGGAGGTCTTGTTTGCGGCACGGCCCAGTCACTTGGGTCCTCAAACAATTTGATTTCGTTCGGTGCTACTTGTCACATTGGTATTGCAATCTTCATGCCCAATACTTCCTCCACATCACCACAGCAGGAGTCCCGCAGTCTACACCACGTCACTTTCTCGGTTGTCCCGCCAACTCCACCAGGCGCAGCAGCGCGGGTCTCTCACCTGTCGACCTTCTTGTTGGCGTCCTTGGCAGACTTGGCCGCCGCCATCTGCTCCGCCCGGCTCATCCCGGCCCCGCTCGCCGGTGCTTCCCCCTCCTCCCCCGCCTCATCGTCTCCGAACAAGCTGTCCACATCGTCCCCCTCATCGCCACCGCCGACCTCAACCGCCCTGCTCTTATCCGCTGCCGCAGGAGCAGCAGCGCTCGCTGCCGCCTTCTTCCCCTTCTTAGAGCTTGCCGAAGCCGCACCACCACCACCACCACCCCAGCTCGCTCGCATGGAGGGAGAGAAGAAGCCGACCGTGTTCAACCACCCCTTTACGGCGGGCGAGGTCGCAAGCAACGGGGGGGGCACGGAGGAGGCAGCCGCGTAGACGCAAGCGTCTTCCGATCCGGGCCTCGGACCCCCCAGGAACGACTTTCCCTTGAGCAGCCCCTGTGCGCAAGACAAGACGTGTTCGGGCGTGGCGTTTTCGCGCCAAAAGGCGAGGAGGGGGACAGGAGCGAGGAAGGTTAGCGTGCGTGTCGTGTCTTCATCGAGCCAACGACAAGGGGATGATCGGATGACACACCGCACTTCGCACCACGCTTGACCGTCTCGCTACAGCAGTATCACCATCCCGGTTCGTGTTCCGCACTACCGCTGCGTGCCACTAAGTATCAAAGCCGCGCATCACCTCGAGCTTCTGGATCCCCGTCGTCGACGCTAGGTCGACGTCCTTCAGCAGGCTGGACCCGCTCGCAAACAGCGGAGGGTAAGACACTGCCGCCTTCGCCGCTGGCGCGGCCGCCGCCGCCGCCGCCGGTGCCATCCCTATCCCGCGAGACGTGGATTGTTGAGCCGCCGTCTCTTCCGGCTTCATGGCGGGGAACAACAGGACTTCCTTGATGTTGTTCTGTCCGGGAGAAGAGACAACAGGTTTTTGCGTACAAACAAAGGGGCCCCGGGTAAACACGAAAATATGATGCGCCAGACATGATGAGGCGGGAACCAGGGGGTGAGTTGAGGGGGGAGTCGTTAGGTAACAACGCCCAGAAGGCTGGCGAGAGCCCATCGGCTAAGTTGATGCAGGTACAGCTGCTTGGTGCGATCAGAGTCCCAGCCTTACGACGAAATTCTGACTTAGATTTCCGTGTCCTCAGGTGCTGGTGCACGCAGAGCGCGTACGTTGCCACTACATATGTAGGCGAGCGCTGCCTCGCGAGTCCCTCTCGTGCCGACACTCCGTGAGCATCATTCATCGCCGTAAAAACTAACGACAACAAAAACAACAACATCAACAACAACAACAACAACAACAACGACAACAACAACAACAACAACAACAACAACAACAACAACAACAACAACAACAACAACAACAACAACAACAACGACAACAACATCAACAACAACCCCTCAACACCAACAGCACGCACACAAGCGACGGCAGCAGAAGCGGCTTGTCACCCACCTTGTCCGAGAGGAACATGGTCAGGCGGTCGACGCCCACCCCCCAGCCGGCGGTAGGGGGCAGCCCGTACTCCATGGCCGTGCAGAACTCCTCGTCGTGCACCTGTGCCTCGTCGTCGCCGGCGACGGAGGCCTTGGACTGGTCCAGGAACCGCTGCCGCTGCACCATGGGGTTGTTGAGCTCCGTGTACGCGTTGCACAACTGCAGTAGCGTTGGCAGTAGCAGCAGCGGTGGGAGCGCATACGTAGAAACAAACGCCGGCAAGGGTAACGGCAGAAAGGGCGGAAGGGCCGGCGAAGGTCGTGTGAACAAGAACAGGACGTGAACATCACCACCAGGGATACCAAGCGCGGGTGGGGGGTGGGGGGGGAGAGCGTGTATGGAAACGAGACAGGACTTTCAGAACAGGGGGAAAGTCCCCGCAAACGCACACCAACAGCAACAAACCCGAGCAGGAAACATTTTTTGACATACGTGGGAACCACCATTTCCCAGAGCCCGGTACATGTGCAACAGAATAACACAACGCTTCTCCGAAGTATTAACAGGAGTCTTCTCTCTCACCTCTCTCCCACAGACGAAGAGCTCGAACCGCTCCGTGAGCCCGGGCCTGGAGCGGTGGTACTTGGCCAGGGGAGACATGATCTCCGGGTGGTCGGTGATGAAGGTCGGGTGGACGCACTTGTCCTCCAAGAAATCGCCAACCTGTGTATGCACACACATCGTTGGAAGTGACACATGACATGTTTTTAGAATACACTTGTATGCATAGCAAGGGAGGGAGGGAGGGGCGCATCTAGCAAGGCCCGCCCTCAACTCCGGCCGGCTTTTTGGGCCAAACGTACCCCTAGGAACTGCTGTACAACAAACAGCAACGCTGGAAAATACCGAACCCCCCCCGGCAAATCATGCATGACATGACACGGGTAACATCCGTCTTAGACATTTCGCTGAAGAAAAAATTCAGCCTCTATATATGCGCTGTGTGTCTCCGTTCCACCCCTTCATCTCCGACAAACTTTAGCCCCCCAATCTCGGCGTTGTCCTTCTCCGTTTCGCCTGTACTCATCCTTCTCCGCCCCTCTTGCCTTCCATAGTTACCCCCCCCCCCCCGTTCCCTCTTCATGTTGTAGTGTTCTCTGCCGTGCCCCCTCCCAGACACGCCTCTGATAAGCTTTCAGACGAAGAGGCGACCGTAACTAAACTCACCAGCTTGTCCAGCAGGCGTGCTGTCGTTAGCGGGGGCGCGCACTCCAGCCCGTGCTCCGTGAGCAGCGCCTGCAGCTTGCCGTCGATCTGCACGAAAACACACCAACGGGACAGATGGGCGTAAAGCCAGTCAGGCCGGTGCGGAATCATCAGCACTATTGACTCTCTTCGGTAGATCTAGGCCTCGACATGGCAGACGAGAAACTTCCCCTATCGGTCATCTAACCACACCTGCTGGATGCGAACAACAACACCGTTCAAATCTCGATGACGATGACGCACGTTTGTGGAATAGAGACGGCAGCGGGCGTGCCGCAGCCACACGCACCTATCCCACTCCAAACAACGGCCAAAACGGCCACATCTCCCACCACGCAGCGGCGGGTGCACATTGGATGGACAACCACGCTAAGGCCACCGTACAATAAACTCCCAACCTCCCTCCCTCCCTCCGTTCCCTTGAAACCCACACCAATTTTTCTACTACAAGTACACCAACACTAAAAACCGCCAACCCCCCGTTTGCCGTAACCCCCTCCCCCCTCTCTCGACGCCTCCGTTTCCGTGTAAACCCCACCCACACCTATAATGTATAAGCAACGCCCACCTCGGGATCGTCGAGCGCCGGAAGCTTGACCTTGAGCACCTCCTCGAGGCCGTCCATCATGCTCACGCGCCGGAAGGGCGGCGTGAAGTCCACCTCCAGGGGATCCTCACCCGGGTTGAGCTGGTACTTGATCTTGAAGGAGCCGCAGATCTTCTTCACCATCCCGGAGATCATCTGCTCCGTCATCGACATGAGGTCCTCGTAGTCGGCGTAGGCCTGTTTTTTTTTTTTTTTGTCGGGGGGTAACAGTAAAAGGGGTGTTCGTTTGTTAGGAAACAAGCAGAGGTGGCGGGAAGGGACGGGAAAAATGGTCAAAAGTCTGTGGGTGGAGTCAGGCTTGGACGACGTAACACATGGCTCTCTGGTCATCGCACCTTTAACAGGTTTTTCGAGTCAGTACTTCGAGCTTGTTTCACTGCTTGTTTTAGCCTTCAGAGACGTCGGTGCCGTATTTTTGTGACGGGATACAGCAGCAGAACGACGTGGTCTGAGAATGGTGCTTTCGTGGTGGCGGAAGTCGTCGTCGCCCTACTATTCTCAAGAAGAGTGCTGGCGTCACCCCCATTTACTTCGCCCGCCGACAACAGACGTGTACATCGTCTTCAGGCATCCCTCCCACACAGACCCTCCGCAGCCCCCAAAACACACACAAAGCGGAAACCAGGGTATAGTTGAGTGCTGCACCGTGTGTGAAAGCTGTAAGCGTGCTCTGGCTTCCGGCAAACGGTATCCTCACACACGCACACACAACGGTAGTTTGGTAACACCAGAGAGACCAAGAGCACCAGAGCACCGACAAGTCAGTCAGCACACACGAGACACACGAGGCACCGCACCTGATAGAACTCGCAGGTGGTGAACTCCGGGTTGTGTGTGAGGTCGATGCCCTCGTTCCGGAACTGCCGGCCGATCTCGTAGACCCGGTCAAGGCCTCCGATGACCAGCATCTTCAGGTACAGCTCGGGGGCCACGCGCATGAAGAGGTCGAGGTTCAGGTCGTTGTGGTGGGTCACGAAGGGCTTGGCCGTCGCGCCGCCGGCCACCATGTTCATCATCGGGGTTTCCACCTGCACAGGCGGGAGCACAAAAACGGGGAAGAAAAATAGGCGTTTCGACTCTCAGGGGGGGCGAGGGGGGGGTGGGGGGCGGGAGCAGGAGCAGCCGCGCAGGCAACAGGTAGGAAAGGAAAGGACGGGTAAATACGGGTACAACCAGAATCGCTTGGTATGCTCGCTCCTTGGCATTTGGTTGTACGCACATGATATGGTACCATTGCATGCGATAGAGCCCAGGAATACCTCAATACGGGGTCCTTAATCGATGGGGGATTGAAATTCATTGGGGGACAACCTATGCCGCTCTCCCGCAGACAGTCCCGGCACTCGCTCACCAGCGCTTACCGTAGATATCTTCATCCAACAAGATGGAATCGTCCGAGAACTGATCCCCTTCAAAAACACGACACCTTGGCACACGCACCTCCAGGAAACCTCGCTCGTCCAAAAAGGAGCGGATGTAGTTCACCACCTTGGAGCGAACCTGCCGGAAAAAAAAAGAAAAAACACAGGACACAAAAAAGGGTTGATTGTCACAACACGCGCAAGCCAAGCGCCAGCATGCAGGTGATAATTGCCAACATCATCGCGAAAGGTAACCAAGCGTGTTGGCACACCCACACACTTGTACGTAGTTAAGGCAGCTATATAGCTCCGAGACGTGCACGTCCTTCGTCGAGAACAGCAAAAATCCGCGAAAACAACAGACACACAAGAGAGCCCCGGACATCACCGAGGGCCGCCCCAACGTCTGCCGGTCTACCTCGCCTGCCTGGCTGTCCCCTGCGCCGCCCCGCCCCCACACACCTGGAAAACCCTCCTCGTCTCGTCGTTGGTCATGAGGTCCAGGTACCGCTGTCGGTAGCGGGTCTGCACATGCACATGCACATGGGAACACGGGCGGGTGGGACGGCGGCGGCGCCACCGCGAGATTCCACCGACCACACACAAAACAAACACCAACAGGACGGACGACAAACGGCCACGATGGCGTAAAACAACGGTGTGCGGATTGTCAAAAGATGATTCTCGGTTCCGGGCATTCAAGAAAGCGAAGGCTTGTCGGAATGGGAATGGGGGGGTAATGCCCTCGACGACATTGGCCGACAACAAACTACAATTTTTCGTGAGTAGCAGCAGAAGAAGCAGCAGCAGCATGCACGGCGTACCACAAACGTCCCTCAAGCCCCCCCCCCCCCCTCCCCCGGTGATCGGGGTTGGGTTTTCGTCGCTTGGCAACGACGTTGTAAAACAAGCCGCCGCCCCCGGTGTTTGCCATCGGGGTTTGGGTTTTCGTCGCTTGGCAACGACGTTGTAAAACAAGCCCCCCACTCGGTGTTTGCCATCGGGGTTTGGGTTTTCGTCGCTTGGCAACGACGTTGTAAAATAAGCCAATTCACTTCGTGAACTCGGCAACCAGGTTACCGGTTTTTTTTTTACCTCGTTTTTTTTTTTGGCGGTAACCATAATGGTGGTCGAGTAGATCATGTTGTGCGGGGTGGAGAAACCTCACTCCGCGCAAGGGGGATGATCGCACCACGTTGTGTTAAAATGGTCAAGCTTCCTCGAGGCAGTTACACAGTGCTTACAACTGTCTCTGGAAGTGAAAGCACCAGAAAATAAATTAAGTCATACGCAGCTGTCATCCGTACGCAAGGAAGTAGGCACAAGATGCCGAACACCCTTAGCAGGATGGCAGCTCACCCTTCATGCGACTCGCCAAATACCTCACGGCGCTTCGCGCTTGGTGATGTGAGAGCCTGGTCCGGTGAGAACCCGGCGTGCTCCGTCCCGGCTTAGCAGGGATGCGAGGTCAATGGTCAAACGACTACGGCATGCACGACTATGAGTACACCCCCCCCCCCCCCCCCCCTGCCCCCCCCGGTGTTTGCAATCGGGGTTGGGTTTTCGTCGCTTGGCAACGACGTTGTAAAACAAGCCGCCCCCTCGGTGTTTGCCATCGGGATTGGGTTTTCGTCGCTTGGCCACGACGTTGTAAAACAAGCCAATTCACTTCGTGAACTCGGCAACCAGGTTACCGGGGGTTTTTTACCTCTGGTTTTTTTTTTGGCGGTAACCATAATGGTGGTCGAGTAGATCATGTTGTGCGGCGTCGAGAACCCTCACTCCGCGCAACGGGGGATGATCGCACCACGTTGTGTTAAAATGGTCAAGCACCCTCGAGGCAGTTACACAGTGCTTACAACTGTCTCTGGAAGTGAAAGCACCAGAAAATAAATTAAGTCATACGTAGCTGTCATCCGTACGCAAGGAAGTAAGCACAAGATGCCGAACACCCTTAGCAGGATGGCAGCTCACCCTTCATGCGACTCGCCAAATACCTCACGGCGCTTCGCGCTTGGTGATGTGAGAGCCTGGTCCGGTGAGAACCCGGCGTGCTCCGTCCCGGCTTTGTAGGGATGCGAGGTCAATGGTCTAATGACTACGGCATGCACGACTATGAGTACACCCCCCCCCCCCCCCCTCCCCCTGTTTCCCCTCGCGCCCCATATTTCCCCACCTCCTGGTTCTTGAGGCCTTCCCTGGAGTTGGGGAGCATGTGCAGGCACGGCGACAACAACACCATCGTCGTGGGGAAAACCGAAAGCTCCCCCTTCTTCGACTTTCCGGGGTAACCGGTCACCCCGATCAGGTCCCCTCTTCGCAGCAGTCCGTTCGTCTGTTTATCGTTTTGTTGTCCCATTTTGACATCATCAAGGCGGAGGAAAGAGCGGCGGGCGGTGGGGGGAGGCAACCCGAAGTACCAGTGAGCACGGAAATATTTGCTGGAAGGACCACCGCTACTTGTAGACATCCTGACACAGACATCACCAACAGCAGTCGGGTGTTGTCGACGGTTCTGCCGAAGACCACCGTCACTCAGGAATTTCTTGTTCTCTTATCCCTTCCTGTATTGGCGCTTTGTACCCTCCGAGTACGACGGTCGTTGGGTGGTTCACTCCTGGCTACGTACTGTGTACAGCACCAAGCTGAATTTTCGCACCCGTCGAAGCATTGTACCTTCCTCATCTCTTTCTCGAATGCATTCGGGGGGGGGGGGGGGGAGATGAAAAACAAATAAACGGAAATGGATGCTGCGTGCTGTATGCATGCTTGCCGGGTGTTTCAAAAGTAGCAGGCAAAATGGAGGGAATCCATACACAGGACGACCTCCGCAGAATGCACCACCAACTCAACTCACTTTCCCTCCTCTGTTCACAAACAGACCCACGCTTCCTCTCGGCATAGCCCCTCCCCTCCCCCTATTCCCACCTTCAAAAAACAACCCAAAACTCACCTTCCAGAACGCCTCCTCCCCTCCCTCGTAGTCGCTCAGAGATGCCATCACCTGCACGCTTGCACCGTCCGCCTTCATGCCATAGAAGAGCAGCTTGCCCTGCTCGCGCTTCTTGACGATCCTGCCCGCGAGGGACACGACATCCTCCTGACACCACACCACATGGCACCAGCCAAGCGCGAGTTAGGGACAACGGCGAGATGTCGAGAAGAAGCACGCCGAAGGCAGGATGAATGCGGGAGGGAGCGAGAAATGAAGGTGGGCACAACAGATGGGACACTGGAAAGGGGGTGACAACCGTTCTCGTCTGGGCGGGAAGGGAAGGGGAGGGGGGGGGGTGGGGGGCAAAAGGCAGGCCCACAAAAACGCGGCCAGGTGAGGATTCGGTGTTTTGTGTGAGCCACCCGGTGGCGAAAACGGAACAGGCCAGACCCCATTGGTTGCCATGGTTACAAAAAACAAGAAGAACGTCGAAGTGGCACACGCCCCTGCCCAGCATCCCACTCCACATATGCGTTAAATTACGCGGCACCACAAAGTTGTCCACACAGATAAGACCAAAAACGACGAACGAAAATCCCATGAAAAAAAAACGAAAAAACAAAAATGGCAGCGCGAGGCAGAAATGGCAGCGCGTGGCCGTTTGCTCAGGCTCTTGCGCTCATGCCCAGCCGTCTACCTCGCCATCGGCCCACCTTACAACACCGCACCACCCACCTGCTTCTCTCCGACTTCCACGTCCTTGAACTTTGCCACGAACTCCGGGATGCTGATCGTAACGTGGAACTTGTGGGGGTATGGGTTGGTTCCTTCCTCCTCCAGCTGGGCGATTGCCCTGTGGGTTGTTGTGGTCGTTGTCTTCACATTAAAAACCGTTCCGATCTCTCTCTATCCAGTAACTTCGTATGTCCGTACTGATCCAACACTCGACGCGGTCGATTCCCGTGGTCACAGGTTAACTTACCCTAAAAAGGTACACTCAAATAAACTGGCCCCGAGGGGTGGGTAAGCGGGATATTCAACACACGACGAGAGGGGAGGATTGTGACAACTAGGACGGTAGGTTTGGTGTGTGGTTCGTCATGGAAACAATTGAGCGCACGAAGGCACCGAGTTGAGCGCATGAAGGGCGAGAATCCTCCAGGCTGCGGGCAGAGCAGGAGAGGACTACAGGGACCGCCAGACAGACAACGTGGAAGGAACCAACCAGACCCTCACCACTCTCACCACCACAACCCACCGAAAACAACAACAAAACAGCAACGAAAACATTCCACACACCCGTCGAAAACACAAACAGCACCAGTATCATGAGCAACGCTGCAGATGCTAGTCCTGAGAGAACCGGACAGCAACACTGCTGCTGTACCATACAGAGGACCCCGGCGCCCGACTGAGTACCCGCTGCGATGTTGCGACTAAAACCTTAACCTTGCAAAGCTGAAAACTTCCCACAGACAGCAATACGCATCTACATCGGGCTATTGTCGCACGCGCACCTGGAGCGGTTAGCGAAGTACTGTGTCGGGTCCAGCTCCTCCTCGTCGGCAGCGCCGGCCTTGGCCTTGGACCTAGCGGACGCCGCCGCGGAGGCGGGAGGCGCGGCGGCGGCGGCGCTGGCCTTGGCTGCTTCCTTCTCTGCCTTCTTCTTCGCGGCTGCTTCTGCCTTCAGCTGTTAAGGTACGGTGCGTGTTTCATCGACGTGGATGTGGGGATGGGGCGAGCGGTGGGTACACAGGGTTGAGGGTGAGGGGTGTGGTTGTGTCTGAGGGAGGAAATACCACTGCTGTGGTATGTACCGTAGTAGTTTGCCTGTCGGTGATGACCATGCTCACTCCTGGTTATTCTGGGACCAATATATAAGGATCTCCTGCGATATCTCCGCGCGACTCGTTCATCTAGTTGCATTTCTGTTCGCTGGCCATCTGATGCCCTCACCGTTGCAGCACGTAGGGGGGCGGGCGTGGCGACCATAAGCCAACGTGACAGACAGCACGATGGTGACTTCGTCGAACGTGTTGTTGCTGGAATGACCCGTAAAAGCGTTTTTCAACCGCTCCACAGCCCCAACGCAGCCGCAAAACACTCCTACTAGACAGACTGCCCTTTGTTGATTGCCACGCCACTGTTGCTGGTTCTGACAGGGCCAGGAGCGTATCTTTGTGAAACGTGTGCACAATCCTTTACACCTTCCCACAACTCTCTTGCCTCACAGCCGGCAGCCGGCAAGACTGGCCCGTTGTTGCCTGCCCTGGTCGCGTGCACTGCTCTACTGCTACACATATTTGTATGCATATGAGGCGCACACTTTTAGGCATTCCGGAGATGGAGCAGCACACAGCTGCTATTAGCAAAAAAAGAAAAATAAGGAGCTTTCTCAAGGCCCCCAAGAGCACACGTGAAGCTCTGGCCGGTTGCACACTCGTGGTGTTGCCTGTCGGCGCCAGGAGCACCTGAGCAACAGGCTGTGTGGCTCTCGTCATTTCTCGCTCGCGCAAAATTTTTAAAAAACTCAGCCGAGAACGAGGTGGTCTACGTTTGTTTGTGCACGAGGTTTCATTTCAATCCTGCTCTCTATCGATTAGCTATCGACGAGATCAATGGGACTGCGGTTAAGGTTTGCAGGGAACAGCTGAGAGGGTCCACCATCATGCGTATCGGGTTATGGCGTACACGTATACACGGAGCTGCCTGCCAACGGAGAGCGCTGCAACCCAAAAATGAACGAGCCCGACAGCAGCAGCATGCAGAGATGCAGGGGCCCGTGGTTCACACCTGCTTTTTCAGAGCGTTCTTGGAAACCTTCTGCTCTCCGGTACCAGCAGCAGCAGCATTATCCGCCATGGTTTTGTGGTAGCGAGCGTGTGAGCTGCTGACCTCTCTGCTGACTGGCTTGCTGCTTGCCTGGGTGGTGTTGACTCTGTGCTATGTTGCAAGGGCGCGCGGATTGGTGAGAGGGCTCGTACGCGGTACTGTCTGCGTGGCCCCTAGTCTCGACCGCCGCTGGCTCTGTCTGTGCTGTGTGTCTGCCCCACTGCCTGCTGTAGTTCTCTCTCTCCTCTGCTAGCTCTCTATGACGCGCCCCACTCTTCTTTCGTGGCCCTCGCTGTCTGCATGTGCATTGTTGGTGATCCCCATGGCGAGAGAGACATCGGGCTGGCTCATCCGACCCACGTGTTCTTCAGCAAGACCACCGCCGTTGTTTACATGCGGGCGGTGTCAAGGTGTTCAACTTGGTGAGTTGTACAGTAGCATACAGCAGCAGTATGCAACATACAGTAGAACAGAAGAGGACGAAGGATTGGTACTACATTCAAACGGCTGTCATCAGCAACATCGTCTCGAGTATTCTGGTTTGTTTTTTCTGGAATGCATACTGATGCCGCTGCCGAGGGCCGATACACATGGACATTGTTGTTGCAGGTCCTTGCAGTACTCACCCAACTCTACACATAGACACCGGCGCTCGTGTCGATACATGTGTCGTTCCTATGCTATTGATATACAGCAGCGCTAGTGCTTGCGACCCATAACTGACAACGCGACCTCTCCCCCCCCCTGTGGAGCAATTTTGGTGAAGCATACTCGAGCGCCACCGACCGGATCTGCTTTTCGGCGGAGAAGTGCGCCGGTTTACCCCCCCCCCCCCACCCCAGCATCAGTGACGTTCATGTTTGCAAGCGCACCCCCCCCTCCTCCGACCTCCTCGAGCTATTAACAGTAGCACGCCTGTTGCACGACCGCTGAACAACTCCGGCCGTTCTCTCAGGTGCACCGCCGGCGCGGAGATCAGCTCTCGCGCGAGTCCGACCACGGCGAAGCATGGGACACGTCGTCGTCCTCGACGCCACCAGCAACAACAGCGGTAGCGGCGAAGGTGCCGCGGAAGGCGGCGGCGGGGGCGGCAGAGGGAAAGCAGCGGCGCCAGCGCCGGTGCCGCAGCACCTCAAGCAACAGAAGGAAAAGCAGCAGCGGGTGCAGGCGGCGGAGGACAGCGACGCCCCCATCTTGTACATCAAGGGCCTCAAGGAAGGCGGCGGGGTGGGGCTTTGGGGAAGCGAAGACGACGACGACGACGACAAAGACAGCGACAACGACTCTCCAGCGAGAGGGGGGGGCAACGCCGCGATGATGGCCCGCGCGCTGCGGAACGCAGAGCGAGAGATTGAAGGCGGCGGAGACTACGAGGAGGGGGTCGAGGAGGAGGGGGAGGGGGTAGGCAACCAGGAAGCGGTTGTGAACCAGATGCCGGTGTGGGAGAAGGTCCAGGCTGCGCTGGGCCTGGGCGTGTGGAGCTACGTTGGTCTCGGGCTGGCGGTGTTTATCATCGTCCTCAACAATGTCCTGGGGGTCGGGTGGGCGACGAAGATTATCAACCCGGAGTACGAGCCGGACAGCGTGCTCGAGGTGCAGCAGCAGGGACGCCAGATCCAGTACATGCCGTTGGATGACGCCAGCAATCTCCTCTCGGACTGATGCAACCATGGGTTGCGTTGCGTTGACGACCTACTGCTGTAGGTCTTGTCATCGGCGGGCCCGTCAAAGAGATCAAGCTTGCACAGGAGAACGTAGAAGAAACGTGTTGCGTCCACACAAGAGCAGCGCGTGTAAAGGAAGAGGCGGTATGTAACGTGCTTGAGAGGTGGATTGCTGTGTCAATAGTAGACGGCGGAAGAGGCAGCGAGGGAACCGGCGGGGTGGATGTTGGTTTGTTGATGAGAACAGCGGCCGTCCCGATCATAAATCATTTTAGAGGCTTCGCGGGGGCAGAAGGACATCGTGAAACTATCGAAACGCATGCCCTGCAACCCGCTAGTTTGCAGGTTGCAGCAAGCGGATAAAAACACTTTCGCATCATGCGCGGGTGGATAGACGGAGTCTTGAAGCGACAGCCTCTACGAGGATAACCAAGGGGTTGGTTTCGGTCTGTTGTTCCTCAGCATGCAACAGCCGTAAGTAGTGTGTTTCGCGTTGAGTAATGAATCATGCCCGCGGCCGGGATGCCCAGCCTTGCCCTGACTACAGTCAAATCCTCCAACTGCTTCAACTTTGTGTCTTACAGCGGTTTCGCGTAAGGGAAAGATGGTCTATCGACTGCATGAAGATGCAGGTGTTTGGAACACGGCAGTCATGCTGTGCAGTGCCTTGTTCAACGGCCAAACGTCAACAGGGTAGAGCATCGACACCAAATTCTCGTGGCGCGGGAAACTTTGGTATATTGTATTCGTGAACAGTTCACCTTCCTTGTGGAAACGTGTGCTACTACTGTACATGGCGATGCGTCAGGGGGGGGGCGCTTGGCCCATGTGCAAATCACCCCGACGCAGTTCTGTGTACCCAAGGGAATGCGCGTAGAAAAGCCTAACGCTTGTGTCCCACCAAACTAAAGAGCAGGGAGAAAAAAAAAACTCCTATACACATGTGCATACAAGCCCAGCGCACAGCGTGCGACGAGGCGTCAAGCTGCTCTGGCGAAAAAGGTGGGTGGCCCACAAGATAAAACGCAGGCACAATCGCCCCAAGATATTTTCAACGGCCCAACAAGCACATCAAGAAGAGTCTGTAACCTCCTCAACCGGTGACACTTTCGGGGACGTTTCGTCCCACAGCCTCCTCCTCGCGGATGACCTCTCCACCGCGGAGGCCGGAAAAGGTGACCGAGAAAACGATGGCGTGACTTCACCCTTCCCCTCCCCGTATCCCCGGACCCCCCCCCCATCCCAGCCACCGCTGCTGCGCCCCCCCGACATCGCGTCGGACACCCTCCTCCCGGCGGATGCGCGCTGGCGCGCTACCGCCGGTGTCAACGGCGACATCTCCGCCAGGCCCGCAAGCTCCTGGCTCAGTCGATCGTTCTCCCTGCACCTGCGCACGAGCTGCTTCCACTTGCGCATGGCGCTCGGGGCGTCGGTAACTTGCGGGGTCAAGTTCTGCCGGCGGATGGCGGCCACGACGACTTTTCGTAGCGTCTGGTGGCGCTTGAGGCGCAACACCTAAGAAGGCGGGGGGAGGGGGACGGGGAGGAGGAAGATGACTACAGGGAAAGGGGAGGTGAAATGATTGGATTTACTCGCGCGCTTCAGCCTTCATGACAAACCGCCCTTTTCCTCACCAGTGAAGGGAGGAAGGGGTGGAGGGGAATGAGCCAGGGCATTAATCAATATTGCATATTCCCACCTCTGTTTTAAAAGTACGGTATCCGAGTCCTGCCCTGCCAAAAGAACGTCATTCGTCACGTGACGATACTTGTTACAAGGGTGTCTTGTACTCTTCACTCATGCATACCTTAAGCCTCGTCTCGTTCGCCTTCTGGGTGAACGCGGCATCGCGGGCGACGCGCGCCCAGCGCTGGAACGCCCACCTCCAAAAGATCGACGCCATGATGTCCACGAAGTCTTCTGCGGCGCGAGCCATGTGGCCATCAACCGCACGAAAGCCCGGAGCTACCGGAACTTCGCTCCCAGGCTCTTCCTGATGCTGCTGCTCGGACCGGTCGTGGGACTGATACATTTCGGCACCATCGCTTACGGTATCATCGTCCAAGGCATCCTCCAGCCGTGTTTCGTCTCCTCCGTCATGCCCGTGGCCGTACGACGGAGAAAACTCGTGTCGGTGCTCGGCCCCGCCTCCAATCCGGCCCTCCTCTTCCTCCGCGTCCCAGGGTGGTGACCCCTGACTCAAGCTCAACAACCCCACCGAGCCCCCGACGTAAGGGGGCGACTTTGGAAAGCGAGGGCGCCCGCGTCTGCCGCCTCTCCCTCCACCGCCGCCGCCGCCGCTGCCACTGCCGGCCAACAAAGGTGATCTCGCGGAGGTCGTTCTCGTCACCTCGCTGCCGTTACCGACGCCTGCGAAGCCCTCGTTTGTGCCGCTTGTTTCGTCGCCGTGGCGGGCGGGGCTAGCCGGAGGCGGTGTTTCCGCTGTAGGCCTTTCGTCCTTCGAGTCTTCCCCGGAGAACAACGCGAGCACGCGCCCTCCGCCGCCGCCGCTGAATGCCTCCTCGCTTCCCCCACCAACGCCGCCGCCGCCGCCGCCGCCGCCCACGCCCCGGAACATCAGGACACTCTCTCCGAGAAGCGGACTGCTGTCCGACATGTAGGCGGCCAGGCTTCCCTCGGGGCTGGCAAGGGCAACGCCTACCGTTGTTGCGTCCACCGTCGTCGTCGGTAGCGCCCTCCCACCGGCAGAGCGCGATTGAGGTGCGCCGAAGCTCTCCCCGCTCGCGGTAAGGTCCAAGCTGTCGCTTTTTCCCAGGTCTTCGCCGGGTCTGTCCGCAGGGAATGGCGCTGCTGCCTCATCAGGGTGCGCACGGCCGTTCAAGGAGAAGGAGGTGGAGGGCATCGCGACGCCGGCTGCAGCGGGAGGCTGAGAAGGCGAGAAAGGGGAAGAGGAGTAGTTCAACTGATCCGACCAAGCCTGCCCGCTTCCCGGAGGGGTCGAGTCGCCCGCAGCGCCGCCGAACCTTTGAGGTGGGAGAAGGGGTGCCGGGGTCTCCAACCCGCCCGCCAACGCCCTGGGCAACGGCGGCGACGTTGCTGACGCCAAGCGACCGTGCGGGGGAATCACGTCGTCGCTGGGCGATCTACTCGTCTCAGTCGCCGCTGCCGGTGGCAGCTCCAGCGACGTCTCTCCGCGCAACCTGCGCCGCAGAGCGCTCACCGCGGAGCCCGGGGGCGAAGCCGACGCCGCGACCCGGCCCGACTTTTGACCCCTTCGGCTGTCGCCGTGAGGTGTCTTCACGCCCTCCGTCATCGGCGTCCCGGCCGGGGGCGTCGACTCATGCTGCGCCGTGCCGGTCGACCAGAGGTTGTTGGCGCGGCCACCGGCGCCGCTGGCTGAGCCTTCTTCGGTGACCCCAGCGGCCTGCACTGCGGCCGCCGCTGCTGCGTCCGCCTCCGCCTCCGCTTTCGCCCAGGATGCCGCTTCGGCCTCCCGTTCCAGGCGCCCGCCCTCCGCCGTCGACCACCCCGCCCACTTCGCCCAGCTGCGGCGTAGGACTCGCGCGGTGTGGTTCTCTTGCGCCTCGACGAAGAGCTCCTCGATTCGCGTGGCCCCGAGGATCGCGCGCGCCTGCCGGGTGGCGTCGGCCGTGGTGGCTTTCCTCCACGCTCGCCACGAGCGGGACAATCGCCGCGCCTCCGCCCGCCGCAGCAGACCTCTCACGGCCCCGGCTCCGGCCTCGTACATAATGGCGACGGACCGCCTGGCCTGTTGATGCTGCTGCTGCTGCTGCTGCTGCCGCAGCTGTTCGGTGGTGGCGGAGTCAACCGCCGCGGAGGGAGGAGCCGCGATGATGCCGCCAGCACCCGGAGACGTAGCAACACCCACCCGCGCGAGACGCGAGGCGCCACCGTGTGAACCCCGAGCCGCGGCGGCGCCAAACAGAGGAAGCGAGGACAGCGACGCCGACACCCCGCGACGGGCAGGGCGTCCCCGCGCGGCCAGCCTAGCCCAGAGGCTCCAGGCCCTCGAGAGCCGCCGCTGGTGGACCCTCGCGACTACTCTCGCCACCGTCTGGGCCACGTGGAAGTGCCTCTCGAACCGCTGCAGCTCGGCCTCCCCTTCGGCTCGCACCACCTCGCCCCAGGCCCTCCACGCTCTCCCCATCTTCGCCAGCTGGGTGCGCCGTTCCACCCGCGTCAGGGTGCGCGCGAGATGGAAGTGCTTCTCCATGCTCTGCAGCTCCGCGTCCGCCGCCGCCCTCACCTGACAAAAAAACGGATGGGCCAAGCGATGGACCGGAGAGCAAAACACGGAACATTAACGACGTTGAGAGAAGAGGGGCTACCGTTGGGTGTCGAGTCACCTCATGCCGCTTCTAACGACTACCAGTACAATTTGAGGCCAGACGCTTTCACATACATGTCACCGTAACAAAGAAGGCAGGTTAATCCTCGGCTATATACGAAGGGTGAACGACTGCAGCACACCACGAAGGACTTTAACCATCCCATTCTACAACTGCATTGAAATCCGTCTACGAACATCGACCAGTACTCGAATGCTCACAGTTTATTGCGGAAAAAGTAAACAGACGTTATAAAGAGTGGCACACAGGAGTTCAAAAGCCGCGTGGACTAGAGGTGGATCGAGTTGCTGGCACTTAAACTGGGGGACTGAACTTTGTTGATGTTGAGAGAGCGTTCAAAAAGCCACAAATAAAAAGTTTCAGTCATGCAATATTTGCCAAAGAGCAACTGCAAAAACACCCCCTGATTTTACTTCGCAGCCAACGCCACCTCGTTGTGTCCTCGCTCACCTCCTTGCGCCAGACGGACCAGGCCTTGGCCAGAGCTCGGCGCCGCGCCGACCCCAGGACCCCGACGAGCAACCGGCACCCGGCGGACTGCCGAGCCCCCAGCACCCTCCGGTCGGCGGAGGCGCGCTCGCCCTCGTGGATCGCCGCCGACGCAACTCCAGAGCACCAGATGGCCCACGCCCGCGCGAGATGAGACCTCTCCCTGTGGGACACGAGGGATGCCAGGGTCTTGGCGGCCGCCCGCTTGCTCCTGGCCTGGAGCAGGCCTCTCTCCTCATACCGCCGGCTCTCGGAGGCGGCGTGTCTCCACCGAGACAAGGCGGCCGATTTCCTCCTCTCCCCCCGCCTAGCGCATGCACGGGCGAGGCACTGGAAACCCTGAGAGAGTCGGTCGGCCCGGACTTCCTCCTCCTTCGACAGGTAGATGACCCACGCGCCGTGCATCAAGATTCGGTTGAACCCCTCGGCGAGCTGGCGGCTGGCGCGGCGCTTCAGCAGGCCCCACAGCGCGCGGGCCCGCACGGCTTCCTCGGCGGCCGCCCTCTCCCGCTCCGCCTCGGCCTGCCCCCGCTCGGCGTTCGCGATGCGCCACCGGTTCATCCCCTGCGCCAGGAGGGCTCGCCGGCTGCGCTCCGCGACCCGCGGGACGCACGCCACGGACCGCGCGTTCCTGCGCCAGGTCTGCCACGCCCCGCGGACCCACGCCAGCTGGACGCGCCTCTCCACCCGCGTCAGCGTCCGAGCCAGGTGGAAGTGCCTCTCCATGGTCTGCAGCTCCGCGTCCGCGGCCGCCTTCGCCTCCCCGCACCACGTCCGCCAGGCCTTCCACAGCACCCGGCGGCGGGCGCCGCCCATGGATGTCGCCAGGAGCCGGGCCCCGGCCGAGTGCCGCGCGCCGGACACGCGCAGGTCCGCCGAGGCGCGCTCGCCGTCGTGTATCGCGGCGGAGGCGGCCCCGGACCGCCACAGCGCCCAGGCGCGGGACCGGGCGGAGGCCTCGCGGCGGGCGACGACGGAGCCGAGCATCTTCGCCCCCGTCCGCCTCTGCGCCGAGACCAGGAGGGCGCGGTCGCTCCGCCGCCCCGCCTCGGCCGCGTGGCACTGCCACCGCGCGAACGCGCCCGCGACTCGCCTCCGCGTTATCCTCGCCGCCGTCCGCTTCAGGCCGCGGAGCCCTCGCGAGACGTCGTCTCGGCGAGCCTGCTCCTCCTTGCTCCCGAGCACGGAAAGGGTCCGGTTGTCGACGAGCCGGCGGAAACCCTCCCACAGGCGGTGCACGCGCTTGCGCCTCAGGATTGACAGCACGGTCTGCCCGCGGAACGCCGCTTCCGCCGCCGCCTTGTCCTCGTCCGCCAGGGTCCTCCCGCCCGTCACGGCCGCGAGTCGCCACCGCACCAGGCAGCGCACCAGGCGGTCCCGATCGACGCGCGCCTCGGCCCGCAGCACGCAGGAAACCGCCCTCGAGAGCGCGCGCTCCCGCTCTCGGCCCCGGTGCGACTTCCCGCGCCACAGCGAGAGAGCCCGCCTCCGGGCGTCTTCCTCCTTGCGCCGCGTGACCGCGGCCACGATCGCCGTTCCGCACGCCGCCCGAACCGCGGCCACCTCCCCCCGGTGTCTCTGCTCGGCCGAGATCCCCTTCCACGCCGACCACGCGCGCGAGAGCAGCCTTCGGGACGACCTCGACTCCGCCACCGCCAGGAGGCGATCTCTCCGTTCTTGCGCCTCTCGCTCTCGCCGCCGCCGCCCGGAAGCGACCACCGCGGAGCCCACGAGGCGGCCCCACACCCTGGCCTGCCGCCGGAGAAGGTTGCGCTCCAGCGCCGCGAACAGCCGGCGAGCCCCGGCCTCCCTCGCGCTCGCCTCGCGGTCGACCATGACGGCGTGGGCTAGCCGCCCTTCGGCGTGGCGGTGCCAGGCGTGCAGCGACCTCCGGAGGAGGCGCCGGCGCCCCCCTTCCACCGCCCGGGCCAGCTCCCGCCCGAGCTGCGCCGCCGCCCGCCCGCGCCACGCTTCCCTCTCCTCGGCGTCCCGGTCTTCCGCCGTTGCCCTGGCCCACTGACGCCAAGCCGCCAGCTGCGTGCGCTGCCGTCGCCTGTGGAGCCAGAGCAGAGCCAGGCGGGCGCCGGCGCTCCGACGGTCCACCTGCGCCGCCAGCAGATGAGCCTGTGTGCGACCGCATGGTCAAAGAGAAGGAGGCATGGTGAGCAGAGGGTGGGCTACCGTCAGTCCCCTTTTGGAAGAGGCAAAGCTCTGGCTGGATCTACTACCCCTGCACGTGTTTCTTTGTCTTCGTCGGTCGCACTATGGCTGAGATTACCGTAGCCTGGGACAGCAGAACCGCCAACCGAGCAACCAACACAAAATACCGTACACCAAAATCTCAATGTTACCGTGACGAAGCACGTTTGAACATTTCCACCGTTTCAACAGCATACGCTTCCAAGTCATATCACACGATAGTAGATGGTATGTCCTCTGGACAATGAGGTTACCTACTCCTGATGCAACATGCCGAGCACAAAAACAAGGGGCCTTGCCGAAACGCAGCCGCTGACAACATGGTTCCTGGGGCAGCACGTACGCCAGCTCTCGTGGTCAGAACTCCCCCCCCCCCCCCCTCCCCCACAGCAAGGACAAAAAACTCACGTTCTCCACCTCGACAGCCCTTAACACCTCGTCTACCCTCGTGGCCTGCTGCCTGGGCCACGGCGCCCCCCAGCGCGCCCCCCCAAGCCTCCACAGCCCGAACGCCCGCAGCCTCCGGGCCCGGTCCGCTCCGCCTGCCGACCCTCGAGATGACGGAGGCGAAAGCGAGGAGCCCTTCCTCCCGTCCGGGGAAGTCGTCCTCCTCCCCCCTCTCCCTCGCGACGAGCTCGCGCCAGCACTCCCACGCGGGCCGCATGGCCCGGCCGCGCGCCCCGGCCAGGCACGCCGCCAGCACGGACCGCCCGGCTCCCGCCCTCAGCCGGGCCGTCCGCGCGTCGTTCGTCGCCAGGCGCCAGCGGTTAAGGGAGAGGACGAGGCGCCGGGAGCGGGCGCGGGAGGAGATGCCCACTGCGCGGAGGAGGACGGCTCGCCTCTGCGACGCCTCGCGTAGCCCCCGCCAGCCTCTCTGCAGTAGAACCCTTTTTCTCGAGATCGATGATCGGTGAGGGAACGGGGCGGAGGGTTGGTTCGTAGGCGCGCGGAGGGAGGGCAGATGACAACGTCAGTAGATTAAACGCGTTTGGTTGTCGCTTGTTTCCTCTGTCATTTCAACCCATAATACCGTATTACAAAAGTGTTGGTCTTGTTCATCCCATCATCTTCTCCATAGCAGCTACCGAGAGAGGTAAGTGCAGCGTGTAGCTTGCTGAGGCCCAACACCAACAGAACAACCGAGACAAACGAGCAACGATGACATCGATCAAACACGCGAACATCTATAGCCGGAGAGAGGTACGGAGAGATTGAATGATTATGGGCGTCAGCAAGCCACAACTCGGCGCTGTCAACGAACCAACACGGCAAATACTTTCACAGAAAAAGCACAAGGTTGGATGCGTCTTGCCCCGCGGGATACCATAGCACAGAGGCCCGGACACAACGTCTACGCAAAAAGCTCCGAAACCCTGCCACCGCCTCCCATTCTAACCCTGGTGCTGAACGAACAATCCGAACCCGGAATAGCCAACAAAATCACGGTACACACCTGTTCGACCGTTCGGCGGCGGAAAAAATGACCCGGACAGCCCCGGACAGCCTCAGAAGCTGCACCTGCCTCGCCAACGAAACTGTTTCTTCCTCCAGCGATGACGTCGCGGCGCCCACCGCTCCCTGCAGCCGCCGCTGCGCCAGGACCTCCCTCCACGCTCGCCAGGCCCGGCCCAGCACCCGCCCCCTCAACCGCTCCGCCGCCGCGCGCGCCAGACGGTCCGCGTGCCCCGCCCTCGCCGAGGCCTCCCCCTCCGCCCGATGCGCCCGTTCCGCGAATGTCGCCAGGGCACGCCACCCGCCCTCCAGCCGCCTCCGCTTCACCCGCGCCGCCGTCGACCCCAACAGCCTCGCCGCCGCGTGCCTCCTGCCCCGGACGCTCTCCCTCCGGCGCTCGTCAATCGCGCCCGCGAGGACTTCCGACCGCCACGACCCCAGCCGCCGAGACACCGCTCGCCGCCGCGCCTTGACCAGGACGCAGTCCAGGCGGGCGGCTCCGGACACCAGGGCGCGGGACCGTAGGAAATTTCTCCGCATTTTCTCCCAGGCCGCTCGCGTGTCGCGCAGCCGGCGGGAGCGCACGCACCGCTGGAGGGCGCGGCGCTGCGCGCCGCGCAAGCGGCCGGCTGCGGCGTTTTCGGCGACGGCTGTTCTCCATCGGGTCCAGGCTCTGCGGCGTGAGGTCCGCGCGGATGACGCCACCAGGCTATGGAAGACGCGTGCAGCACCCAGCTAACAAAAATAAATTCGGCAAAAGGAGGGTCGGTATCACCGGATGTATCGTCGGAACTAGTACGTGAGAAGGCTCGAGAAAATACACGACGAACTTGCACACGGTCTGGGAGGGCGGGGTAATGATCTCCAGAGTAGTTGGCGGCAAGTCAGTGGTGACAAGTGCACGGTATTCCGCACTGTGGGTAAGAGGGAGACCTCCACCGCCACATGGGCCTCGTTCTGGGGTGACATGGATATAAACAGTATTTTACCAATGTTAAACACGATAGACCCGGATTCCAAAATAATCTTGGCAACTGTACCAACAATGCAGAGTCCTGTACTACACCAGGACGGAAAGCGGGGCGAACAGGCACTATCTTATCCAAGCATTCCTGGTATAGACAAGGTAGATAGGTGGAGTCCGCTACAAACCATTACCACACAACACCGCACCTGCCGCGCCCGGGCCGCCTCCCGCTCCCCCGCAGCCCACGCGATTCGTGCCCAAGCCTTCCCCAGCAGGAACAAGCGTTGCCTGTGGGCCGTCCGAAGGGCCAGGTCGTGGACGCACCGGCCCTCTCGCGCTCTCCGGTCGGCGGCCGAGCGCCAAGTGCCTACCGCGCGAGCGAGGGCGTTTCTTCGCGAGAAACGGAGCACCCCCAGGAGGATGCGCGCCCCCTGACGCCTCTTGAGGGACTCGACCTGGAGCCGCGGAAAGATCATGGTTCGCGAAAGAAAAAGAGGAACACGCGAAAAGCGATGAGCGAGGGGGATGAATCGTATCGCGTGTCACGCGCTCTGAGAGGGCTCGACGCGGTAGGTTTGGTGGACTGGAGATACCCCGGGCGGGAGGGGGGCAACGGGCGACAAACAACACTGGCATACCTGGCCAAAGAGTAATGACTATAATAGCCTCCACCTTTAGCTACAAAACGCGTACAAGAACGTACACACAGCGAAACGACCACAAGACCAACCAAACATCACAGAGACAACCACAAAACAAACAACAGGCGAGCCAAAAACCGGCAAAAAAAGTCACCCCGCACCCCACCTTACGGCCTTCCGCCACTCGCACCCAGGTCCCGAACGCCCGCGCGACGTCCATCCTCGGGGTCCTCCTCAGGCTTCCCGAACCGCTTCCGAGGAACACGGACACCGACCCGAGTTTGGCGGCCCGCGAGCGGACGAGCTCCCTCTCCGACCGAACGGCATTGGAAGCGATCGTCCATCTCCGGACGCCCGCGCGGAGGCGGCCGGTGCGCCAGCGCTGAGCGCCGGCGAGGAGAACACGGTTGACGAGAGCGTGCTCCGTGTCGGCACGTCCCTGAGAGGGAAAGAGGGGGGGGGGGCAGAGGGGCGTGAGAAGAGTGTGCATCACGAGAGGATAAGGATGGCGAGTTTAGTCGGCCGAGGACGTTCGTTGCCTAGAAGACAGCGACAACATCTTCGGCGACGGGTCATCCGCGAGTTGCCTACCACGGTCTTCTCACCCGAACGCCACGCTGTCCAACATCGACCATGCAACAGTTGCTGACTGCAATATGTATGCACCACGCAACAAAGCGAGGTCGGGGCACTGTAGAGCCTTCCAACAAGCAGCAACCCATCAAAACGTTGTGTGGCAACAAGACGAGCACTCGTCTCGAAACGTAGGCATCTGCCCATATACAGACAACAACTCATCCAAAAGCTGGCTGGCAACAAGACGAGCACTAAAAAAAACGTGTATGCTGGTATAGTGGTTTGGTATATGTTCTCTGGGCTGCTGACCTGGACCTGACGCCACAAGCGCCACGCGCGCGCTTTTCGACGCACGTCTGATGACGCCAAAGCGGCCTTGCAGACCCACGCCAGCTGTTCGGCCCGCAGGTGCCTCCTCTCCGCCGCCATGCGCTGGGCCTGCGCCCCTGCGGCTGCCAGCCTGGTGTAACGTGCACACGCGTCGAAATGCGATATATATATATATCCGACCACACATCGGGCTCGAACACACAAAAGACGTGCGCTTCCTGGGCAGAAGAGGGCCAAAATAGGTATCCCTCCCACGAAGTAGTGGGTTTGAGGCCAACACGGAAGCTCAGACACTCACTCGAGCCCAACCTTCAAGGGGAAGGTAGGCAAAATCGCAAAGGTACATTTCGGTTTCCAAAAACTCCCACCACCTTTCCTCCTCTCCCCAACCGCGTCTCGAAGCCACCCAGAGAAACGTCCTTCCTACGCCAAGACGAAACAAATCCAGCACGCCAGGCACCTCACTCTTGTCATTGACCTCCCGCACCCACCCACCCACCGGGCGCTTCCTCTCACCTTCTCGCCAGGCCGCCGGCGGTAGCGGCCGCCTTCCAAGCATCCCAGCACCGGGTGAGCACCAGCGTCCGGGCAGCGCACTTGCTCATCGCCGCGGACAGGCTTGCCCTCTCCGCCCTCCGCCTGCGCTCCGCCGCCGCCCTCGCCGCCGCGCCCAGCGCCTGCAGCCCTTGCCTGAGGAGGCTGCGGCGGCGCCGGTGGAGCAGCGCCGCGGTGGCTGCGGCTGCCCTTGCGCGGCGGTCGCGGGCTTGGCCAGCAGCAACCGTTGCCTGCACGAGCTGGCGCGAGCATGGGGGGGGGGGTTCATGACGCCTAGCCACAGCAGAGGTTAGGCGAGACGGGGGGAAGAGGGAGACCCCGACGGGGATAGCTTGGAAATTAAGGGAGAAGGTAGATGGGGCGCTAATCGATAGAGGGACAGCAAATTGAAGCACCGAGGACGGAGCAGGAAGTGTTGACTCTCTTCAGGATTGATTCTCTGTGCAGATGAAGCCGTTCGTTGCTGCAGCAGTTTTGATGTTTTCTTTCTCCCAGAATATCGACCACACGAGAGACAGCTCGGCAACCAAATTTAGCAACGCGCCTCTGGTTTTTCTTGGTCTTCGTCAAAACCAAGAGCCTACCGCTGAATCGTCCGGTCAATCATAGTTTGCGCAGGCCCGTGCCACGAAGCACGCGCATCCTCTCGACCGCCTCAGCAGCAGCAGCAGCAGCATCGCGCATCCAAACATGAATCGATCACCCAAACGTCTGCCCACTTCGTGCCATCTGTCCGTCCAGCCTCTCTTCCACCCCGCCGCCCTTGTTACGCCTGGGCCCAATGCTCTTCTCACCTCCTCGTCGGCCTCCCTCCACCGTCGAAACCCGGACAGCACCCTCCCGGCGTTACGCCTCCGGAGGACGGCCTCCGCCACCACGGCCCCGCGCCCGACGCTCCCCGCCCGTTCCCGCCGCCTCAGCCGCTCCACCGCCGCAGCCGCCGTCGCCAGCCGCCAGCGCTGGAAGGCCGAG
The DNA here is from genome assembly GCA_000310025.1 of Ectocarpus siliculosus. Taxonomy (NCBI): domain Eukaryota; class Phaeophyceae; order Ectocarpales; family Ectocarpaceae; genus Ectocarpus; species Ectocarpus siliculosus. The sequence continues at coordinate 4,199,193 of FN649727.1, read as the reverse complement.
ACCTTCAGCTGCCGACAGCGTTGCGCGGCTCGGCTGGTAGCCTGTCGGAGGGCGGCCTGCCGCGCAAGGTCCTGTCAAGACAGACGGGTGCAGGCAAAGCGAAACATGGGACGCAAACAATCAACCACGAGCAAGTGCGTGTTGGCATCGTTCCTCAATTTGCCCGAGGTAGAACAGCTGCAAATCAAGCTTGCACCCCGTTCTTTCTTATCGCCGTGAGAAAAAGTTTCACAGTTGACTGTCGGGGCACACACACAAACCACTCGGAATCACCATCAGAGCAAGAAAAACCTTGCTGTCGGGCAACTCGAGACAAAAACACAAACCTTCCGCCTCGCATATTCGGCCGCGCGCATCCACAGCCGGAACAACCGGCGCACCGCTCGCTTCTCCGCGCGCACGATCACTCCCGCCGCCGCTCTTGCGCCGGCCGCGACGGCCGCCGAGCTCGCCGCCCTGCGGGCCGCCTGCCGCGCAGACCGGCGCTCGCGCGCCGCCCTGGTCGCCGCCGCTCTCCACGCACCGAAGGCGCTCCGCACCCGCCTCTCGTCGCGAGCGCGCGGTACGGGGGCGAGGGGTGTCCTGGTCCTAGTCGCGGGACCCCCGCCATTGCTGTGCTCTCCACGTTCTTCTTCGTCGTCGTCATCTGCCGCCTCTTCGTCTCTGCCGCTGGGTGCCGCCACCGCACCGTTCCATGCTCGGTGCTGCTGCCGCCGGTGTTGCTGCTGCCGCTGCCGGTGCTGCTGCGGCCGTTGGTGGTGGGGCTGCTGCTGCTGCTGCTCCTCCTCCTCCTCCTGCTGCCGCCGCCGCTCCTCGAGATGGTTCTGCTGAGACTGCTTGTGCAGCCGTTGCTGACGCCACCACGCCCGCTGTCTTTCTTGTTGTTGCTGCAGCTGCTGCTGCTGCTCCTGCCGCTGCCGCTGGAGCTGGAAGTCTGAGTACTCAACCGACGACAACTGCTGCTCCGCGGCAGCTACGCGGGGGCAGGGGGGGGGGGGGGGGGGGAACCCT
>FN649727.1:4162711-4173826 GCA_000310025.1 Ectocarpus siliculosus | reverse complement strand
AGGAGGAGGAGGAGGAGGAAGAGGAGGAGGAGGAGGAGGAGGAGGAGGAGGAGGAGGAGGAGGAGGCCGGGGGTTGCAAGTTTTGTAAAAATAGTCAAGGCGAGGTTGTTGGGATAGATACAAAGCGTTTCTGTCGACCTATTATTTCATTCAAGAGCTAAGCTTGAGTCTGCGACGGGGAGCAAAAAGGCACCTCTCGACCCAACGGCCTGCCCAACCAAACGGGTAGCGCTCTGACGTCTCAACCTCAAGTGAAAGCCACAACTCTGCACCCCTCACCCCCAAAGATCACGCCACCCAGAACAATCACGTCGAAACCCGATAGAGTATAGACCTGCACGTACAACACAGGAACGCCTCTTCTCTGAGACCCAAGAGGCCCAAAATCCGCGTGGTTTCCCTGCTGCTGTGTTTTTCTTACTTCATCAGCACCGACAGCACGCAGCGAGCAAACGCTTCTCCCCTAATACAAGCCGACGACACCAACACCGCTCAAGATCTCGCTCGGGGTCAGCCTACCTCGTCCTTCGCGACGGCTGTGGAGATCTTCGCGGAAGCGGGAGCAGCGGGAGCAGCAGCAGCGGGAGCCACCTCCTTCTTGGCTTCCTTCTTCACCTCCTTGGTAGCTTCCTTCTTAACCGCCGCCGCGCCCTCGCCGCCGGCAGACCCCTCTTCCCGCCCGCCGCCGCCGCCGTACCGCCCACCTCCGGAACTCCCTCGCGGCGATCCCCCCTTCCCGCCGTTCTCTCTCTTCGGCTCCCGCCCTCCTCCTTCTCTCGGAACGCCGCCGGTCTCTGGCTTCGGGCTCCGCGAGCGAGGGGTCTCCTCGCCCACTCTCTCCTTCTTCGACGACGACCCCTGCTGCGCCGAATCGGGCGGGGTTCGAGACCTCGACGGAGCCCGGTCTAGCGGCGGCGGCGGCGGCGTCGTCTTCTTGTCGCCCGAAGAAGAACCGCCGCTACCGCCGCCGGCGAGAGCGTTCATCCAGCGCGTGCGGAGGCTCGACGCCGCCGTCGCTACCTCCTTGTCGTTGTGCTTCACCTGCCCCCCGGAGAAATACTTGCGGGCGCTGGCCACCGCCTTCCCGCACCCGGACTGCTGCAGGAGCTCGCGCGATGGCTCCAGCTCCCCCAGCTGCGAGTCATCGCGGTTATGCAAACAAGGGTACCGAATCGGCGGCGGGTTCAATGACTAGGACTGCCGCATGGGATGAGGGCGCAGAGCATACATCTCACGGAACACCTGTGGTCCTCTCTGTCTACATCTCTCTCCCGCAAGTGCATGCTACACTCGTACCCGCCCCCTCCCTCCCACCGCTTCACCACTCCTCGCTCCCCTTTTCCTCACCTTTTGGAGGACCTCGAGGACCTCCTCCTTGTTAAACTTGCCCTCCACCCCGGCCTTGGCGAGCCTTTGCGTCAACTTTCGCCCTGTCTGGATCTCGCTCTCCCGGTTGCCGCCAGCACCCGCCCCCGCCGAGGCCCCTACCGCCGCCGCCTTGCCTGCTGCTGCGCCGTCTGATGTCCCCCCTCCGCCGCCACCGCCGCTCTCCTTCCCTTGCTCCTCCTTCATACGGCGGTGCTGCTTCCAGATGGGCTCCGACGAGCTCTTCATCTGCGGGGCAGGGCCCAGATAGGCAGGTGGGTGGGGGAAACTCAGGGTGCATTTTTTCGATCTTCGACGGAAGAGTGTATCCGCGTGTTTCTTCCATGTGTGAGGCGGTACTCGCATGTGCATTTTCGCGACAACCCCAAAGCATTTCATGGTTGTGTCGATGCTGCCAGGCGGTGGCAGCAGGCCAGAAATAAGCCCACACTCGACGAACTTCTACAAGCGTGTCATTCATGTCTCGACTAACGGCGCGTAAACTACGCACTTGATTGCTCACACAAAAGCCAGACGAAGACCAACTCCAGCAGCACAAAATCAACCACCAGAGTGACACACAGGGATGCACCAGCTGAGATACCTGTACAAGAAACCAAAGCACTTTGCTCCCAATCTCGACAATAAAACGCCTGATCCCCCTACCTCCCTCCCTCCCTCCAACCCATCCCCTTAACAATCACCTGCGTCAGCCGTTCCTTTCGCTCAGCTTCTTCCCTCTGCCGCTCCTCGGACGCCTTTAACTTCTTCGCCTTCTTTTCCCCACCACCCCCGCCACCCGCCCTGTCCCTCTTGTTCCCACCCCCACGCGCCCCTCCCCCTCCCGAGCTGCCCCCACCGCCGCTCTCCCCGGCTCTTGCTGAGGCTTCGCGGGCGGCCTCTTCCTTGGAAGGTATCCACCCCTCATCCCGCCCGTACTCCGTAGGGGGAAGGCCGGCGACGTACTTCCTCACCACCGCTAGCGCCCGCGCCTTCGCCCGGCCGGGCTCCACGCTACCGCCCTGCCCGCGCTTCTTGCCGCTGCTGTTGACCGGTGCTTCCCCCCCGGATAAAGTGTCGCTGCCGGCGCCGTCGCTGGCGGAAGGCGAGGAGGGACGGGGCCTCTTGGCCTTTTTCTTCCCGCCGCCGCCGCCGCCGCCGTTCTTGCGAGGCCGGCCGCGACCTTTCTTCTTTCGCCCCCCGCCAGCCTTCGCGGCAACGAAGTCCTCGTCCGAAAGTTTGTCGTCCTTGCAAAATATCGAACACGGCCATCAAAGAGACCGCATATTGTAGCAAGTGATGGGTCAACGGGATTCTCTCGGGAAGACAAGAGACACTGAGCCTCCGGCAATGCGGAACAGAGGGCCAGCCGAAAAGGTAAGAAATCCAAGCAAAAATACATTTCAAGGCAACGTCATCCCCGCTTCTGCTACTAGCACCCTCATCAAAACCACGCTTCGCGGTCAGTGTCACCAGGCCTCACTGCAAAAAAATCTGGCTTGTGCCGACCCGGCCTTGAACGGGGTGCGACGAGGAGGTCTCTCGGGCATGGGTTCAACAACGAGCACACACTACCCCCCCCTCCCCCGCTCTCACGCTCTGCCTTCAACCCCTACCTCGTCGTCTTCCTCCTCCGGCTCGCCTTCCACCGTGTACTCCTCCTCGTCGTCGTCATCACCCCCTCCCTCCTCTTCCTCCTCCTCCTCCTCCTCCTCTTCCTCCTCTTCCGCCGCCTCCTCCTCCTCCTCCTCCATAGCTCCGTCCTCCTGTTTCTCCTCCTCCTCCGCCCCCTCCTCCGCCTCCGGCACGGGCAGCTCGTACTCGACCCCCGCAGAGGACACCGGCGACGGCGGGTCCGCGTCCAGCTCCTTGACCGGTAGCGGCGTCTTCCGCGGACGGCCTCGACCTCGCTTCTTAGGGGGCTCCGCAGATGCGGCCGTCGGTGTTTGGCTGGCCGCGGTATTGTTCGCCTTCTTGGGTGTACTGCTGTTCTTCTTGTTCCCGGTCCAGCGGCCCACCATGTGGATCTCGGCGAGCCTTTCCGACCTTCCAAGACGCAATACGGAGGAGCGGTTACTCATTTAAAGCTTCGGACGAGACCAGACACAAAGCTGGCAATTTGTTGCAGCAGGGATGGATGGGTCCATTGCTTCTGCTGCTGTCGCAGGGACAGACTACTAATAATACTGTGAACATCGTTAAACGAGATCGTGAGGCAAGCGAGTGGGATGCACGGCCAGGCCGTTTCGTCCGCCATGGCGCACCAACCGTGCGCAACGTCCTGCTGGAGCAGGGTGTCCGTTAACACTCGCTCCCCGCGGTCCTGCTCTCTTTTTCAACCCGTCATCTACATTTACGCGAACATCGCCCCCGCCCACGTCCCCCCCCCGCCCTCACAACGACACTATCTACGCATCGGCGCAAACAGCAGTAGGAATTGTTGTAGAATACTTCCAGGACAAGCTGTACGAGTGTGATGTGGTAGTTCGTGCCACCAGAAATACAAGATTGATACAAGTACTCACTTGGTGAGAAGAGACGCCTCGACAGCGGCCTGCACGTCCTCCTTAAGGGTATCCTTCTTCTTCGTGACCTTGCAAGCCTTCAGGTGGGTCGGCAGCTCAGTCGCGTCGAAAGGCTTGATTCTCCTGAAACGAAAAAATACACACACACAGGCACGCAAGTGGTGTGTAACTCGCTTGTTTTGCTACTCTCCAGTTTGCCTATTTAGCAAGGTACTAACCTGGCCAACTGGATACCGCGAACCACGATACCACGTAAGGAAAAAACACACGGCTCTTGCTGGCGCCGTAAAAGGACACAACACCATGCGATTCACTCTGTGCCTTCGTCCCCCCTGCCCCTGCGGTACACGGCACAACCTCAACCACGAAGCGGGAAGGGTACAAGGAAAAAGAGAGACAGAACCAACCGAACCCCATGCGCAAGAGATGCCGATGATCCCTTCATATCCTTCGAGCCGGCTACCGACGCGATCAAGGACGACACGGGGGCGCGGCACTCGCCGTACCGTATCTCAGGCGAAAGCGGCTTGCATGAGACACACTTACTCCACTTTGGGCGCGGTCAGGGCAAAGACTGCCGCACCGAAAGAAGCAATTGAACGCACTAGATGGCAAATTTTTCGTCCAGTCCAGTAGGGACCTGTATCCGCGGTTGCCAAGAAACTGACTGTGGTGACACCCGGGTTCAATCAACGCGTGCTTCCCTCGCAGCACGGTCACCGTAAGCAAAAATCACCACAAGCATGCGAGACGAGGCTTGCCACACAAGAACAAAACAGAGAACCACATACATCGCCGTTCGTCGTCGTGGACCTGACCTGTTGAGAAGTATTATTAGTCCATGTGACACAGATGCCACCAACAACAACATCGACTACGTCAATAGCTTGAGCAGCAGCAGCAACAGCAGCAGCAACAGCAGCAGCAGCAGCAGCAGCAGCACAAGGAAAATCAGCCCCTCCTCACTTGTAGGGCACGCAGGCGAAGGGGTTCTTGGAGGTGGTGTAGAACTTGACCAGGTGGCTCTTGCCGACGGCGGCGTAGGCCATCCGGGCTACGCCACGGGCGATCTTGTCATTGCCCAAGAACCTCGGATCCCACACCAGGGCCGGCCATGGGGGATTGCCCATCTTCGCCCAGACCACCTGTGTCGTAGGGGGTGTTGCATCACGTTTTTGTGTGGGTGATGACGATGGTGATGTCTATTAGGCTCCCGTGTGGAGGGGGGGGGATGCGCATATCGCGGGGCCGCCGACAGGCTGGACCACGGAAGGTATACCTTCCGGTCTTGCTGGCGGGATCCTCGAAAAGGGTTTTTATGACCCATGCGTACCATGGTAACTCTTCTTATCTACGACAACTATGTTTTTGTTGACGGAGGGTGGTTTTTTTGGCGTCTTGTTTGGGCGGGTCTGTATAAATATATGGGGGTGTTTGATTTGATTAATTGTTTTTAGGTTTGGGGAGTACATATATAGGCAGACCCATATGTTCTACCGGTACGATAGAAAAGAGTACAACTTGGACTCATGGCGTATGTTACCATGACCTAGCGTACCTATTGTTCCACCAATCCTCGCGTAGTATAGAGTGATATATATAGGTTCCACTTGCCACTACTGCCGTGTGAGGAACAGGACCAGCTCTGAAACATGTGCGCCGGCGGTGGTTTCAGCTTTCAAACAGCAAGGCATTTTCAAATTTGTAAAATTCTCCGTCCGGGGCTTTTGGTGCTTCAGTCTGCTCAGACGCACTCGCCATTTCAAGACCGGCTCTCTCTCTCTCTCTCTCTCTCTCTCTCTCTGTCTCTCTCTCTCTCTCTCTCCGAGTTATGCTTCCCCACCTGCCCAAACTGTGCCTTGACCTCGCGAGGGAGGTAGTGGACCTCGTCGTGATCCGACCACTCGTCCGACTCGTTTCCATCCGCTCCGTCCCCCTCCGCCGCCGCCGCCGCCGCCGCCGCCTCATTGTCGTCCTTCACCGCCGCGGTTGCACCCGCTTTGTTGCCCTCGTCCCTCTTCGGTATCGCAACCGCGTGCCTCCCTGGCACCGGCCCTGACTCCCACCCTCCCACTGTCCGCGGCGAAGAGCTCGGCGACGCTCTGGCGACGATGGCTGCTACCTCGGGGTCTTGTTCTTCCTTGGCGGACAAGGGAGGAGGCTCTAAGGGCTTCTTCCTGGGCCTGCCGCGGCCCTTCTTGGCCGGGGTTGCTGCGGGCGGGCCAGCAGCAGCAGCAGCAGCATCGGGTACACTCCCGCTGCCAACGTCCGACTGCTGCTGCGCCCGGCCAGCAGCGTATGCATCATCATCATCGTTGGAAGGTGCGCTGCGCACTCCCGCACCCTCCGCTGCTACCTGGTCTCCTTCGAAGCTTGCTCTACCGCTCCTGCCGGGAAGCCGTCGCGACGGCGCCGCGCCCTTTTCCTTGGCCATGGTAGGCTTGGGTGTGCGAGAGAGAGAGAGGGCTTGAAATAACGTGCCCTTTCTGCCCCAGGCGTTGTTACGTTGTTACCGCACAACCAACTGCACGGCAACGGAAGGTTTGTTTAGAGCAAAGCACGCAAAGCAAAGTAGGTTGGGGGGTCGTCACTTGGCGGTATTTACATATGGGTACCATATGCGGGAGGGGGCTCCGTAGATCGAAGCGCCCAGGCACACACACATAGAGAGACCCGCCGGACACACACAAGCGACGGGCGCGTCACACAGAGGACTACACAAGCGTTAGCGAGGCCCTGAGCAAGCACCATGGCGGACACACCGGCGGTGGTTGAATACTCAATGACGGAGGTCGCGACTCACACGACGAAGGAGAGCACATGGTTGGTCATCAAGGACATGAACGACGGAGGTACGTTGTACGCGTGTTTCTTGCACTCCAGTTCTTCGCTCCCGACTTCGTCCGTCGAACATATTATCCTTCATTTATGCTTACCAGCAGCAGTTACCTATCGTATGCCAGCCTCTAGAGACCTGAATGCAGCTGGTAGAGATAGAGGGTGTCGTGGGTCACATACCAAACGAACCATTATATCAAGGCTGAGAACTGAGAACCCATGCGATTGGGTGGGGCGAGATACGAGCCATTTTGTATTTTGAAGTGACGATACGCCCAGTGGGTCTACCAGCTGAAGATTCTGGTTCAGCCTGGCCCGCTGAGCTTAATCTCTCCCTGCTGGTGCTGGGGTGTGTGTTTGTTTTGGTCCATTGCGCAAACATATCGGGTCTTCTGCTATGAACACACGCACGCACACACCACGACTCCTCACCGCCTTACTAGCTTCACCCAAGCCCGTGACACCTCCAATGACGGTGTTGGTGTCATGGATGATGGGTGTTGACGTGACGAAGAACACAAATCATGACCGCATCACCAGTGAGACGGGGGGGGGGGGCACGGGGGCACCACTGCTGCTGTCGTGAACCGACAGCAAACAAGCGAAGCAGACCAACGCAAGGCAGGGAGCAGCCGCTTTCAGATGCCTGCACAGAGCGGCAGGCCTTTCGTGTGTAGTCGAGCGCTGCGACGAAGCGTCCTGCGCTGCTGTACCATCATACGGGTCTACTCTGCTGTAAATAGTGCTGTGTTGCGCAGTGTCGTTGAGTATCGTATCGCTCGTATACCATACAGCAGTAGACCTTCAGGTACACTCGCATCCAGAGGCACACAGCACCAGTGAGCCAATACAATAGCAAGGATGTGTTCGGGCGGGCGGTGTACCTATACCGCACGCTACAATACACGCTACCCGGTGGAGACGTACTCGTCACTTTTGAAGTTGTATTGTACGGCCGTTGTGGCACTTTAGCAATATTACAGCGGTATGGAAATGTGTGTGTGTACGGACCTCCAACCGAACAGCAGGTGTCTGTCCCCTGCATATTGTACATACAACACGCGCACACACCCGAACATGAAACTTCCGGAACGTGCCAAGTGCACCACAGCGGCAAGCATTTATGGCTGTGCGGCCTATTTTGTAGCCACTACTACTGTGTCATTCACATTCTTCTAGTTGCTCTGCATACATTACGACACCGGTCGCGTTCCAACCGCCGCCAAGATGATTATCGCACTTCACGCGGAAGTTAGTTTGAGTTACGTTCCACGGGGGCGGCCACTGAGGTCAGACCACCCCCGTGACAGTACAGCATTAGAACCAACAGAAGGATAGATAGGACCTTGCTTCGAGTACAACTGAGAGTTGAGTAGTTGTACGAGCCTCACCGCCATCAGTACCGTAACGTAAGGATCACCGGTGCGTGGCTGCCGTCAGGAGATTTTTTGCGCTTTTTTCTCGAAATTACTGCTGTGTCGCCTTAGCAATGGATACCTGGAGTCCTTTCGGGATTAGTGACAGGCGTTTTTTTCATCAGGTCTACGGCATTACTTTGCCTGCTTGCCTGCTGGCCTGTTTGCCTGCTGCTGTGCTTGTTCTATCCCTAGTCTCTACGACAGCAGTTGGCATGTCAGGCAGAGACTCCCACAGTTGACGTCAACTCCTAAAGCCACAACCTGCTGAGACGCCACACACGCAGAAAACGACAGTATTCGTCCTCGTATCATGATTTAGAACAGAGCATGTTCTAGTCTGGCGATGCCCCCCCCCCTCCCGGCCTCCCTGCCCATAATATATTCTACGCCATCCATGCGTGTGTAATATCGAGCGGAAAGAAGAGGATTCACTCGCGCAGCCGGTGTTCCATAACGCTGTTTTGCCCCCATGTGCCTTGCCCTTGTCTGTCGCCTTCATCGGCTGTTTCTCGCCTTGCTCTTCCCCCGACGACAACCACAACAACAACAACAACCACGACGACGGCAACGATAACCTCAGACACCCCCAAGGTTTACGACGTGTCGAGCTACCTGAACGACCACCCGGGGGGCGCGGAGGTGATGATGGAGGTGGCCGGGCAGGACGCGACTAACATGTTCGAGGACATCGGGCACTCCTCGGACGCAAGAACGGAGATGAAGAAGTTTCAGATAGGGCTGCTCAAGGTGCGTCGTGTGCGCGTCGTGTGCGCGTCTGCTTGCTTCGCGGTTTCGCTTCTTCGCTGCTGTGTCGCTATAGCGTCGACCGATGTCAACACCAATTGTAAGACTCCAGTCTCAGCGGGACATGAAATCCCGGAAACGCCTTCAGTTTTGTCCTTCGCCCCTCTGTTGTCTCTTGCTTCTTGTTGCTTGCTGTGCTCTTTCTCGGTTTTTTGTTTCCTTTGCCGTGCTTGGTTCACCAACAGTAGTCATTCCTATGGACCACCTTTAACGATAGGTCAATCAATGCGCTAGTCAAATCACAACCCATTCTCAAATCGCAACCCATGAAGGGTGCGGCCGACGAGGAGCACAAGGACCAGGAGAAGGAGGAAGGGACCGCCCTCATCCTTCACGAATTGCGATTTGAACATGGGTTGCGATTTCCTGTCCCTTCCCCCGTCTGCTTCTCGTGGTTGTCTTTGTGCTCTTCGTCGGCCGCATCCTTCACGGATTGCGATTTGACTGGCGCGTGAACGGATTGGCCTATCGGTAAAGGGTGTCCATGGGAATAACTGCTGGTGTGCTACAAGGAGAAGCCTCAATACTGTCAGGCAGCGTTGCTGCTCCATCATGTCGTTCTCTCGGACGAACATCATTGTACAGACAATCTCACTTTCGTTTCGCCCCCGTTCCGATTCGAGGTGTGTGAGTGCCGAGAGCGTGCGCTTGAAAAATCACAAGCCAGTGAACCAACCCACGACAATTATTCGTGTTTGCCAACTCCCAAAAAAACAGGTATTTGGAGAACGAACAAATAATCACCAATTGGTTCGCCGGGACCCACTAAAATCGGTTTCTGTACCTTGCACCGCACGGAAGAAGAGATACTGGATGGCACTCCTCACAGCGAATTGAAAATAACGGCAATAACAAAAACAGTTTGTCATATGTCATACATGAACGGACCAATCCCTTGCTAATGCTTATTGCTACTCGGGGGCGCTTTTTCATGGCTGCTGCTGTACTGTATTGCTGCTGCTGCACTGTATCGGGCAGCTGACAGACGAGGAGAAGGCTAAGATTGCGCAGGAGGCGGCGAAGAAGGCCGAGCGGGCGTCGCGACAAGGGGGAGGACTCAACCCCCTTGCGGTGTTGGTTTTGCTTTTGGCCATCTCAGTCGGTGAGAACGAGCGATGTGTCGATGTCCATTTTTGCTGTGTGTCGTCGCTTGTCGCCATCTCAGTTGGTAGGAATGAGCGGTTTTTTGGTGCTCATTGCTATTTGCTTGCTTTCAGGCGCCACTGTAGTAAACGAGGCGAGGGCGAGCGACTGTTCCGGAGTACCGAAGCCCCCGTGGCCATAGAATGATGCTTCGTTGGTGTCGGTCCTTAGTGCTCTTTTGAGAGTTTCGTGTCGTTCGCCCTGGTCTACTTTTGGTGAAAGACACATCCCTGCTTTCGAACTTCTTGCCCTAGAAACCCGGAGCAAGGTTGATAAAACGTACTTGGACGGTGTTGTTGACGCAAAGTGGATAACAATAATTGTGCACGTTTGCGCAGATATGTGCGGGTTGATGTTGTTGGCTGGTATATATGGACCTCTTGAACCCATCTCTCGTCTCCTTCCCGTCTACCCTTCCCCCCTCCCGTTCTGTCTCACAACACTCAATACTCATGACGTGTGCGCGCGCGCGTGTGTCGAATTCTCCGTATCCACTCTCTCAGGGTATTACTACTCCAACCAAAGGTCGTGACCAGTGACGTCATGACTTCCTTGCGCTCGGGTAATTTGTTTTCGCCGGTGGGGTAATTGCTCCTCCCCGCCCCTAGTATCTAAACTTCCTAGATGTCTCTCTCTAGCGAGAGCTTGAGAACGTGGGAGCGAACTAGAGTTTCTGGTTGCGACACCGCGAACGGCAGCTAAATAGGTGCTTGCCGGGCGCTGTGCCTGCTTTCACGCTTTCACATGGCGTTTCGACCGTTTTCTGAAGCCGAGACACGCTGAGGAGGGCGGGGCACACGGGTGCGAATGTTCCCGTGACGATTGATTGGTCGAGCCTTTCCGACGTTGGTCGCGCTCTCGCCAGGGGTGGGAAAAGGAGGCGGACGGAACATCGCCCTGGAATAGAATCGCGAGTCGGTGCATGGTAGGGGTTCGTAATCACATTTCTGTTTACTTCGTGTCATGAGCACGAGGGGCGGCCGCAGGAGAGCCGGGGGGGGGGGGGGGGAAGGGGGCCTTGG
>FN649727.1:4151188-4162611 GCA_000310025.1 Ectocarpus siliculosus | reverse complement strand
GGGGGGGGCCCCCGGGGGACCCGGGGGGGGGGGGGGGAGGGGGCGCTGCGCACCACGTCCCCCCCCCGCACTCTTAAACGCTGTTGCTCGTCTGCTCTTCAGGTGCGGGCAATATTGCCCTCTGCGGTTGTTTGTGAAGAAGTTTGTTGGTGTTTTGTCGGTAATTCAAGAAGGTCGTTTGGTTCCACGTCATTTTCAAGATGAACTGCTTCGCCTTTGGTCTCTCGAAAAGCGTGCTTCTTTTTGCTGGCACATGAATCAGGCCTCTTCGACAGCTACTTCCCAAAACCAAGCAGGGTCGTCCTCTCACGAAAAGGTTTCCTGTGACCCTTACAGCTTGGCTTGGCTTTTGCCTACCCGCCCCCCTGAAATAATCGGGGCCGCACGGGGTGACGCAGTCCCCCTCTCCTGATGCAGAAAATCAGCACTGACTGACGTGATGAGACACCGGGGCGCCCAAGGGCCAAGGGACATGTTGCGAGCACGAGCTACTACGTACAAATGCCTTCATTCAACTCCGATGAACCTCAATTTCCGCTTTCTTGCCGCGTCAGTCACCGGTACACTGATACACCATGTAGTGCTGAACGACCGTCAAACTTTGATGCTCTGGTTGGGTCTAGAGAGGGGCACGAAGGAAATAAATACAAATGAGAATGGGAATTCTTCTGGGCTCTGAACCCCCCCCCTCCCCTCGCACACCCCGTGTGAAAATTCGAAACCGTTTCGTCTGAGACAACAGCGGAAACAATCAACTACAGCACGATCAAGATCTGCTTGGCGGCGGCGTGCTGTGGATTGCCTCCGGGGCGTCGCGTACCCCCTGCGGCCAACACAAGCTGAGAACGTGCATTCGAAACGAGCACGTTCAGATGGTTCCTGCCTGTCGTTGTGACAGCAGCAGTTACAAATTGATTACATTTGCATCACACCGCGCCTTGAGGAGTGGTGGGGCAGCCTCTCGCACCTCACGCTCCGCGACGCCCCTGCTCTCGTCTACTCCGAGCACCCGCACCAGGCGCAGGAAAGATTCGCATTCCGTCGCGCTTAACAGTAACAACATCCGAATACGAGCGGAATGGAGTCAAAAAGTTGCCGCACTGTGCCGTCGGTGTTGTGGTTCTGGTTAATGCGCGACTCCTTCCGTGCTGCCGACCCATGCAACTAACGATCAACACAGACAGGCCCGGTCGCTCCCCTTCTCTTCTGAGGAGACAACAAAGGCGGGCATTATTAGACTCCGGGAGGGGCTACCCCTTGCCTGCTGTTACAACCTAACCCAGAGAACGCCTGTGCACGGTAAGCCGCACAATCGTGTACGGCCTCGCGCCCTATTGACTAGCTTTGCCTTCCGGTACTGGTGCCGCGGTCGCCGCCCCAGTGAGCGTCATGCCACGGTTGCCGTCGCTTTGCTGGGGGGAAGCAAGGCGGAACGGATCGACCTCTTTGGAGTTATTATTATTGTTCCCAGCAGGGGCATGTCCTTTTCCGCCGCCACCACCGCCGCTCTTGCTAGGAGAGGCAACTCCGGTGCCCTCTACTCAGGCGATAGCCATCCATGAAAAAAGGGGATGGAGGGGGGATGATATATTATTGGCATGTCATAGGCATTTCAGGACCCATGTGAGCATGGCGCTCAGCACCGCGTTAAGACATGAAGCATACGATCACAACAGCACGAGAACTACGCCACCCGGACCAAAACCTCAGCCCAAACATGATACTCCGTATTACTCCAGTATCAGCTGAGGGGGCCGAGTTGAACAGACAATCTAGAAGGACAAGGACACGGTTGTTTGGCGAGACTGTCGACACAACTCAGACACCGCACCGCACCAATGTCCCACGGCGTGCGCAGAATAAGAAGAGTGCGCCCCCCCTCGCCTACTTGCCTACCCCCAGCCCACCCTCTACCGCACAAAGCCGCAGTATTAGCTTTCGCTCTTACCTTCACAGCTCGGCCACCCCGGTTGTCGCCGCGCTCCGGAGAGCGATCGATGTCAACGACCCTCATGTCTTATTCCTTCTTCTTCTTCTTCTTCGTCTTCTTCGCTTTCTTTTTCTTGCCAGCACTCTTGTCCTGGGTGTGCCCTTCCTCGTGTGCCCCCCCGCCGACCTCGCCGGGGAGCCGTGCTCGCTTGCTCCATCCACCCCCTTCCTCCTCCTCCTCTTGTTTTACCTCGAGAGGAGGCGGCCACGTTTCCTCTCGAGTCTTGCTCTCGCTCGCACTCTCGCTCCCGTCCGCTACCACAGAGGACGAGTCATGGCCGGCGTCTGCCGCATCACGACACCACTCACCATCGCCACCACCATCCGCGTCACCCCCAGCAGTCGTGGACTCAATCCTAGCGGCGGCCGCGGCGGCCGCCTTCCTTCGCGCGGGGCGTGCAGGCACCGACGACGGTGCCAACGACGCGGGCGCGCTCGAGACACCCACGCCGGACGCGGGGCTAGCGGCGGCGGCGACCTTCCGGCAAGGCGTCGGTGCCTTGGGCACCGGAGGGGTGGTGGACTTGCTCCTCTTAGACCTCCACGGGCGTTTCTCGGTCAGGTCCTTGTTGAGGTACTGCTTGGCGTGCGCTCGAACCTGTTCGTTGGTGCGCGTGCCCATGAGTCTCGCTACACTGACCCACGAGCGGCCGTAGATCTTGACTCCCTTTTTTTTTTTAGTCACAAGGAAGGAGGGCCCAGCACGCAAAAAAAAAGAAGCACGTCAAGGAACGCGCCGGGGGTTACTTGGTCACTTCCAAGATAGGGTTCGCTTGCTCTGTTCTCTCTCACCTCTAGCAAATCACAGAAGTGACTGCGCGCGCATTCCGCCTTCTACCAGAGGCATATGGTTCTCGTACCGCTGCTTCACAGTGCGTTCATCCCTTTCCGGCCAGGGTCCACACCGAAACTGCGTGTCCCCCGTGCTACTGGCGCCATACAGTGCCTCGTCTCCCACGGCAGCGGATCTAAATAAACACAGTGGTAATTCACTGCCGTCGATACACCGGTGTACGCACACCGGTGTACGCAATTCCTTCCACAAAATACGTCCCGCTCCCAAGGCTGCCTACACCGCTCTTCTTGCCTTCATGAAAGCCTCATGTTCGTCGTCTCCCCAATCGCCGCCGTTTACGGCAGCACGTGGTTGTGCCGGGGGAGGTGCTCGATCCGTTGCCTGTGGCCCTGTGTGGCGGAAAACCGACGAGAGTAAAAACAAACAGACGTGCCCGGGAGTAGTACGTACGGCGACAATCGGCGGCCTTGTCGGGGATCGAAAAAACAAGCGGAAGGCCTGGAGGCGAGCAAGATCGTTTTTATCGCTGAGATGTTCACAAAAAAAAACGCATTCCAAGCGTGCGCTTCGTGCACGGGTTGAGCACAGGGTTGTGGGCATTTCGGTCCACTTGAGAAACCATCAAGACCCTGACTATGCCCTGCCCACGCCGATATGTGGTACACAACCGCAGAAGAAACAGAGGCGAGGGAGTGAGAGGGACACAGAGAGACCTCTAGTACTTGCGGTAGGACACGGTGGCGCACGATACCTCGCAGAGCGGGGTTACACACGGTTCCACCTGAAAAAACAAAACACGACATAACGCTGTTGTGCACAATTGCATCGACGGCTGCAGTCCCTCCCAGCACCCTTTCTGCGGCTGGCTCCAAGGGGTAGTCTCGGGTAGGTCTAAGGCGCCAGCTTCTTGTAGACAGTCGCCACCCACCTGTTGATGTGCAAGCCCGTAAGCTGGGCTTGGAGGACAGGTCGTCGTTCAGGCGGTGCATGGCGTGCATGATCACTTGCCGGTTCGTTCGCGTGCGCACCACGCTCGCGACATCGACCCACGAGCGGCCGTACAGCTTGACCCCCTGTTCGGCGTACCACGGTACGGGTCACGACACAAAGGGAGGCGCCCGCGCGGGCGAGGGTAGAGGGCGTATTTTTTTTTTTGGGGGGGGGGTTCCCGATTGCTCATTTGGCGTCGTCGAATCTATCTTCTGTGCAACTTTCGTTTCCACACCGACCGGCAGTAAATGGCCCCTACTCCTAAGGTGAAGTATCTCCTCACCATCTCCAACTGACAGAAATCCCCGCTCTCTCTGACTGGGTGGGGGAGGGGTGGGGGAGGGGGGAACTCATGTTTAGCATGCCTTAGCGGCTAGGCCATTGACCACAAGACTGGGTGGAGGGGGGAGGGGGCATTGGCCTTGAAACCGGTCTACTTGCGGCACGACTTCACACGATTCCGAAAAAAACACGTGGCAACACGCACACAAGACAAAACATCCCCCATTCCGTTTCTCGCTAGAATACCAAAAGCCCAAACTCTTGCCTCCATAAACCGGTCGTGCTCGTCGCCTTCCCACTCGCCAATCTTGCGAAAGCTTTCGTGAAGGCCACCGGTACGGGTAACCCAACGGGCAGAGTACCCTTGAACCTGACCCTCGTCCCGCGTCCGCACCACTTGCGCTACTTCCGCCCACGCCTTGCCGTGCCGTTCGAAACCCTTGTTATGTCAGGGCGAAGAAGAGGTACATGCACGCGCGCGCAAGCACACGCCAAGGTTGGAGCGAAGGGACAACAAGAGGGGGTGGGCGGTGGGGGGCAGGGCGTACTCTTATGTTTCGCATGCCTTAGCGGTTAAACCATTGACCACGCGTCCTCGAGAGGACGGAGCATTGTTCCCACAGGACTGATCACCGATGGCCAATCGTTCTCTCCTACTTTGCCAAAGGTGGCTCAAAAATGTCTTCCCTATTCTGTCTATCTGTCCTACCGATATCACTTCCCGCCTTTTCAACCCACTTCCTATGCCCCAGTACAGGGTGGGGGGGGCGGGAGGTAGTCGGTAGAGTAAAGAGGGAGTTTATCCTTGGTAGAAGTTGGCAAGACGGGACCCTTCCAATGGTCACGTTGAAACTACCCCGCCCCAAGAGGGAACCGTCTTCGACAGAGAGATGTTGGAGAGTCTCCGAAGTATACCCCCTACACCAGCGGTGCCCCATTACTGCTGTACGACGATTTGAACTGCTCAATCGACCTTGCGATACAATTTCTTAAACACGGGGAGTCTTTCCGTTCAAAGACTATACGGTGTAGGGTGTACATGTGCCAAGCCCTGAAGTATACTTTTTACTATTTTTTTCGGCAAGATTCTTGCCCAGCCTGCTTCCAAGCACCCAGCATCAAGCACAAACCACCCCGTTTTGCTACTGCCGCTCGTTCCTCCGAACCATATTCTCAACTTCGGTCAGCAACAAAGCACATATTGACCTTACCTTGACAAACCGCTCGTGCTCTTCGTCGTCCCATTCACTGGACCCGCGCCGACTCTTCTGCTTTTTCTTATCTTTCCCCTGCTTGCTGCCCTTGTCCCCCCCCTTCCGCGCCTTCTTCCCCGGCTGCTTCGTGCCTTCACCGGCCGGCCCTGCTGCCAGCGATGTACGAGGCTTATCTCCGCCAACGCCATCACTATCTCGGCCTTCGTCCACGTGTCTGCTGTCGTCGTTGTTGCGACGAGAGGCATGAGCACCATCTTCACCTTCGCTTTCTTCCACGGCTACCACCCCGAGCTCAGTGTGTTTTTGTGCGAGCCGTGCCCACGCACCACCGTGCTTCGTGACACCCTTTACCCAGAGAACAACAATCACGGGTTATAGGGTTAACCAGTAGGGGGGGGGGGGGCGGGAGACGGTTGTTGGCAACACCACAGAATTGAGACAGAGAGAGAAACAGCGAGAGACAAGAGAGACAGACAGGCAGACAGGCAGAGACAAGAGCCACAGGTAGGTAGAGGATCGCTTTAACTCTTGCACTCTCTGTGCCTCGCAGCATGAAGAGGAGAATCAACAAATGCGTCTTGATTACTTCACAAACCCATGACCGTTATAACTCGAGCAAAACAGAAGCAGGGCTAGGAGTTACAAATTCCACCCTCGCCAACCAAAAGTGTTTGTCCCGCTCCATCGTAGCATGACAACAGCACGTGTACCTGCAGAAACCGTGTGTTTTCGTCCATGTCCCAAAACCCGGGCTTCTCGCTCTCCTCCTCTCTGTCCTCTCTCGCTCCCAGCGACCGCTTTCGAGACGAACCATCATCTCGAGCACCGATGGCACCGTCACCGCTGCCAGCGACGTCGCTGCCATCGCCATTCGAGCCTCCGCGGCCGCTCCGGTTGACGCCCTCTCTTTCCCTCGGCAACAGCCGTGAATTGGGACCACCACCACCACCCTTGGCTTCCTCGTAGATCACGCCGGGAAAGCTGTCACTGCCGCCGCCGCCGACGACGACGACACCTGCACCGCTACTGCCACAGCTATTGGCGTCACCGACACCGCCAAGGTTACGCTTCGTGCCTTCGTCCCCGTTCCCCCCGATGCTCCTGAGAGCCCACGCCAGGACGCTGTCCGTCGTGGTCACCGTGTCCCCCCGTTTCCTGTTCCAGCTGCCCGACGATGGCTCGCCCCCTCTCGTTGTTGCTGTTGCTGCTGTTGCTGCTGCTGCTACTGCTGCTGCTGTTGCTGTTGTTGCTGCTGCTGTGGCTGTGGCTGCTGCTGTTGCTGCTTCTGCTGCTGCCATTGCCGCTGCCGCTGCCGCTGCCGCTGCCGCTGCCGCTGCGGTTGGGTTCATCCCGTTCGGTGCCCGTCGTCCCGCTGTCACTTTTCCGCCGCCGCCGCTGCCGCCGCCGCCATCAGGTAAGCTGGACAAACGTGTGAGCGCCGAGGACAACACGTGCACGACCCGCGAGGGTGGTGCATGAACCCCTTCCTGCTGCTGCTGCTGCTGTCGTTGCTGCTGGGATGCTGAGAGCTGGGCCGCGGCTTCTGCTGCTGCTGACCTTTCACCTCGCGACCGATGGTGGTCGTTGCTGCTGCACACGCCGCACACCCAGCCCGCTCTTCGCACGTACGGCACCGAAGGGTCGACGCAGCCCAGGTGGTACTCTTCGCCACACTCTACGCACCTGGCGCTTCCCGCCGCCCATCCCGCGATCCCGCCACGCACGCTGACGCCGCAAGCCACGCAAGAGCGCTGACTGCCGTCTTTCTTCGCTCTGAGGGTAGCCGGCTGAGGACATGCCCGGCTTGTGCCTGCCGCCATGTTGGTGCGCTTGCGCTTCTTGCTGCGGTGAGTGTCCATGGGCGTTAAGCTGCTGCGGTACACGGTTGGTCGATACAGCGTCAAACACACAGCGAGCGGCGAGGGCAGCGGTGGGAGGGTTGTGGGGTTGAGGCCTATTATCTGTAAGGTCATTCCCATCAACAGCTCGCAGTTTAATAAATAACTGGTGTTTGTAGATTTGTAGATTGGTTCATTCGTACATTCCCGAGCTTCCAAAAGAAATCCCAACATTAAGTTCAAACCCACCACATCCTACCACGTGACTACATGTATGGGCAGGTCCACGAAGTTATACACCACTACAAGACGGAGAACTGCTCGGTGAAAGCACAACAACTACAACGGTTGTGCCAACTCTCGCGACCCGTGCCAACTCTCTTATCAGGCTGTTGCGGAATCTTTCTCTCACGCATCGAGAATGACTTCGACCACAAGTACTTGCAAGGTCCTGACCAACGTGAGCGCACTGCACCCTGTGCTGTCAACCGTCTACGGCCGTCCTGCTGGCTCTATTTCACTGCACACCCCGGCCTGAGCGGCTTTCATAGCTCGATTACTCCAAAACCAACAGGCTGCCAGAGTGCCGACAAGGGTAGCTCTGGAGAGATCTAGTCGAGAGCTTGTCCGTACACGTATTGGTCGGCTTGCGCGCCATCTACGGTGTGGAGCAATCGTGTCTTGAAACCCGGTCCAGTCAGTGGGTATTCGATGACTCGTACCGCATGGTGCTCTCCTTTGTGCGTTGACCAATGACCTTCTCCCTGTTCTTTACGCAACGCCCCAATAACCTACCTTCAGGCCACGAAATCTCCAGGGTCTCCCGGGAAACAACCGCAGTATTCGACACCTGCTGCCTGCTGTGTGTCCTCCACCAGCACCCACACCAGGCGTCCAGCAGGCATCCCTCCCGGTAACTCGGTGGTTGGCCAAATTGGCATACCCCCAAAAATTCGTCTGCATTTCGCGGTGCACCTCGCACCATTCCGCCGCATGATCATACCACGACCAGTGCAACTGACGCGCTGAGTGCGATGAAGGTCGTACAAGCCGCGTACTCTTTGCCGCTTCTACTATGTGTCTATACTCCCGTGGGGGTGACGGGGTTCGTCGTGCCCGGCCTCGGCTGCAGAAGCCGGCATCATCAGCATTATCAGGACAGGTCTTCTTCTTCGTTCGTGTTGGCACTTCCCTCGGCAGCAGATGACCGGAGGTGTGTGTTGGGTGCCTGACCGTTGATTCGTCCCCTGCCATGAAGTAGCCCTTGCAAAACGGCCCTTCCAATCACCTCGACTGTTGTGGTAATGCTGTGGGCAACCAGCCAGAGGATAATTAACCTGCTTGCGGCTCAGGGATCTAGATACATTCCCTCGCATTACGACCGTTTCGCAACTGCAACGGCAACCTGGCTGTACCTCCTCGTGCATCTCTCCCTCCGGTCTCTACGCCCACCCTCCCTCGAGGCCCCGCCCCAACGGAGAAGCGGAGGTGCCCTTGCCTTTCAGTTCTCGGTGTAGCCCAGATGGATAATCAAGTTGGGCCCAGAGCAAGGGCACGCTCAAGGCTTGTGTCTTCTGGCACGATACATATTTCTGTGTGTCTCTAGCCATGTTCAACCCAAGAAAACGAAATTGTCCGCCTTCTGTTCGTGTTTTTCACGCCGCCATTCGCAACATCCACATACTCCTTAGCCCCCTCCCGGGCCCAACCACAAGCAAGATCGCACATCTAGGGGCCCGTTGGCGTACAGCACCACGAAGAAGGTGGAGTTTGGAAGACGAAGGTGTCGCCGGACTTGACTTGACCACTTGGAGGTCTCTTTCCCTTTTTTCGCTCTCTCGCGTGGTGTGTGTCAGCAGCGCTGCGGCCGGAACCACGGCGGCCGGGCGCGGGAGGGCTAGAGAGATCGCAACTCAGGCCCGACGGCGGGCGAGGGACGCGCGGTCCAGAGTCAGGGTGTGTTCAATAGTAGTTGTAGTGCGCGCGATGCGCTCGATCATAGATGATGCTGACTCACGCATGCTGTACCATACTACTCTTGTTTTGAACGGAGAAGTCCAGAACTCCGCACTACTCTATGCACATGGTACAGCAGTAGTTCGTTGTCAACACCAGAGCCAAGATGTTCCAACCAAGATGCGGGTAGACTTCATCGGGTGGGGCGCGTTTCCTCATCACGCCATCGTCATGGGAACATCGGGATGTTTTTTGTTCCACACTCTTTTTAGCGCCTCGCTTCTTTCCTCCCCCGCCCCCGCCAAGCAGATATGGGAAGGGATTAGTGGGATGGTAAAAAAGACCGCGCAAGGGGGGGATACAGGGGTAGCAACTTTGCGAGGTGTGAACGGTGGACTAGTCAGCGGTGGGAAGGGAAAAAGGGAAGTTCTAGCAGGACACTACAAGAGACTTGGAGTGCCTTCGGAGAACGAACATTTTGACCAAGTGTTTAAGGAGGAGGTGGACGCATGGGCCCAGAAAGAAGAAGAGACATCGAAGGCAGACGTTGGGAACGTAGAACTAGAAAAGGAGTTCACTGAGGACGAGGTTGAGGCGTGTGTGAACAAGTTGCAGTGCCACAAAGCAGCAGGGGCGGATGGGATAGTCAACGAGTTCATGAAGTTTGGGGGGAAGGGGATTATCCAGTTGATGGTACTGCTGTACAACTGGGTGTGGAAAAACGAGTATGCGCCAAGTAGATGAAGGGAAGGAGTGGTCGTGAACTTGTTTAAGAAAGGAGACAAGACTGACCCAGGAAACTACAGGGGTATCACACTGTTGAACACAGTAGGAAAAGTGTTTTGTAAGCTGCTGAACGATAGGATAGTGGGAGTATTGGAGAAGGAACGTAGCAATAGTGAGGGCCAGGCAGGTTTCCGAAAGCAGAGGTGGTGCGTAGACCACGCATTCACGGTAGGGAGAATCATCCAAGGTAGAAAGAGGGCGGGAAAGCCGACGTACTGCTTCTTCCTGGACGTGAAAAAGGCATACGATACCGTATGGAGAAATGGGCTGTGGAAACAATTGTCCAAGTACGGGATCAAGGGGAAAATGTGGAGAGTGCTGAAGAAGATGACAGAGTGTACGAAAAGCGCGGCCATGCTAGACGGAGAACTGTCTAAGTTCTTCGACATTGAGCAGGGGGTCCCACAAGGTTGCACGCTGTCCCCAACATTGTTCCAGGTGTTCATCAACGATCTGTTGGAAGTCGTAGAGGCAGTCCGGAAGGGAGTAAAAGTAGGGGACACGGAAACTTCGGTGTCAGGAATGCTGTTTGCGGATGATTTTGTTGGTATGTCGGACACCCCTGAGGGACTGCACCTGCAACTACAAATTGACGCGGCGAAGAAGTTTACTGATAAATGGAGATTGTCTGCCAACGTTAAGAAGAGTGCCGTCATGGTGTGCAACGAGGTCAGGAAGGAACCAGTAGAATATAGATGGAAGTGGGGGATAGAGGAGATTGCAGTAGTGGACCAGTACACATACCTCGGAGTAGAGATCGCAAAAGACTGCTCGTGGAATGCACACATATCCAGGGTAGCGGAAAAGGGCAAAGCACGAGCAGGGAAGCTGCACCCAACACTCGCAAACCGGCACCTCGATACACGCATCAAATTGGCGGTTTTGAAGAGCGTAATCGTACCGCCGCTAGAGTACGCCGGAGAAGTATGGGAAGGAAATAAGAAGGTAGTGAAAGAACTCGAGGCGGCGCAGATAAAAGCAGCGAAAATCATCCTAGGATGCTCCAAGCGCACAAGTAATGCAGCCGTAAGGGCCGAATTGGGGATCCAACCCCTACGGTCGGGAAGAGACGTAAGGAAGCTGACATGGCAGTATCGCATGTGCGGGATGGGACAGGAGAGGTTGCCGAGAATAGTATGGGAGGCGAAGTGGGCAAACAAAAAGCGGGGTAGACAACCCACGGAATGGGTCAAGGTTGTAGAGGAAGTATGGAAAGGGTTAGACATCGGCGAAGATGAAACGCTGGAAACGGAGGGTCTACAGGGGTTCAAGGAGAAGATATCTGTTGCTTTTGCTGAGAGAGAAGAACAGAATCTAAGGAAGAAACCGAGGATAAGGAGGGTCCAGAAGTGTACGGAATGTTGAAAGAAGGAATAGGGTTCAAGGATGACCTACATGGACCAATGGATGCAGGGACAAAGCTTAAGGTCAAATTCAGGACCGGGGACATAGGCCTTCGAGAACGTCGACGAAGACATAGGACGGTAGACGACGAAGGCGACAAGTTCAAATGTGATTGCGGCTTCGAATGCGAAGACTGTGTTCATGTAGTCGCGGAATGTCCGTGGTACG
>FN649727.1:4106584-4142059 GCA_000310025.1 Ectocarpus siliculosus | reverse complement strand
TTTGTGTGAAATGGAGAGCGAATAACAATTTCACACAGAAAACAGTTTTGACCATGTTTCCCCCAAGTTTGGTACCGATTTGGTTTCCACTTGTACCGCCCCCCAGTGTGCTGAAAAGCGCCCCTGATTAAAATTTACAACCTCGACATTTTTAGGGATTGTGCCCATGAAACACTATTTTGCTGCACATCACATGAAAACCACATGTTTTCCCAACAGAGGTTAGAATGCGTTGTTAGCCCCCGCAAACCACTGGGGGGGGGGGGGGGGTGAGGTGCTACGCTCCCTCAAGGGTTTCCTGTACCAGGCGTGCGTTTGTATGATGAGGGGATGAGGGGACGGGGAAACATCCCCGGGAAGGGTAGGATGGCCCCAAATTTGGGGCAACCCGCGTGTAGCTCCAGCCCCTCCCAGTTTTAGTCTTGTTACAGGTTGAGTACGAATTCCTTTGGTGCTTAGGGGTGGCGGCCTTGGAAACGATCAGCTGATCAATGATGTACCGGTCGTGGCGTGCTCAAGTCTCGGCATGTCCGTGGTGCCGTGATTGCGATATATGTACGGTGGAGAGGTTAGCAGATAGATGGGGTGGGAAAAAAGAACCTTCTGCGTTGCTCAAGTTGTTTCCGCGTGCTACTGCTGAACCGACCTCGAATGGCAGTGATGCCCATTCGAATCATCTCGAGGAAACACCGCCAGCAGCAGCAGCAACAGCAAAGCCTTATGGGGAGGTGGCCCTGAACCGAACCCTTAGCTTTCTTGTTTGAAAGATTGTGGTGTGTAAACTAACTCGAAGT
The DNA here is from genome assembly GCA_000310025.1 of Ectocarpus siliculosus. Lineage (NCBI taxonomy): Eukaryota > Phaeophyceae > Ectocarpales > Ectocarpaceae > Ectocarpus > Ectocarpus siliculosus. The sequence goes on along the minus strand of FN649727.1, from coordinate 4,141,265 downwards.
AGGCCTTTGGCGGATGGATGGATGTGTGTCACCCTGTGGCGGAGTCAGGGTTGGGGAAGGGGGCGTTGCGCGGTACCGTACATTAGATTTTGCCGGTGCGCGAGCGTATATGTGGTGTAAGTTTGTGTAAGGTAGGAGTGGTGGGGTGTGCGCAAACTAATGGTTTATTGCATGTATGCGGAGCTTGAGGGTGGGCACAGGAGGGGAGCGGGGGGGACGAGGTGGCAGGTTCATTTTGGGGGCAATGCCTATTGAAGTTAGCGGCCCCCAAAACATTTACTACATTCAGTGGTTCTCAGTTATTTCTGCGCGCCATGCTGTACTCCAGGAGAAACGATTGCTGCATTTTGTTTGAGATCTCAACAAGGTTTCGTGTGGTTTGTGTCCGTGGCAATCCGCATTGGTTTGTAGTTTTCCTAAAATCTCTTCTTGCGCATAAAAGAGAGAACTCAGTTTTGGGAAGCCGCGCAAAAAGTAGGGACAAGAGACTGGGAATTAGCAGTTGGACGTTTGTTGGCCTACCCATCATTTTTGCTCACAGAAGGTACAAAAGTGCAGACATCGTATCCTCTGTAAGTAGTACTTCGAAGGACGAGGAGGGCAGATCGTTGCCCTTACTTCTCTCGAGAAACATATAAAAGCTGAAGGCATTCACCGCATCATCAGTCATTCCTTCCGTTGGTGCATGATCAGGCAGAATATAATCATATGTCGGTCCCCCCGGTGGTCTAGTTGGTATCCTCGACATCTTCTAGAGGTCACGTCAGGGGTTCGATACCCGGCGTAAGCGAGCTTTTCTTGAAAAAGTGAGTTTTTCGCATTAAAAATCGAAGGCAAAGTACCGCAGGAGGGGAGGGGAGGGCAGAGAGGGGCTCTTCTGTGTGACTACGCGGGTTGGAGTAAACGGCACCACCAGTCAGTGCTGTGAGCTCTGATTGAAGCGAAGACAAAAAAAAAAAAATCATCACCCGTTTTCCTTTCAAAAAAATTGGCCAATCAGAAAACTGCGGGGACCTTTTCTCTCTCTCTCTACTATGTACCTAGCATACGCACGCCACGAACGTGGACCGTGACGCTACTGTAGGCTGCGCAGCACAAAGCGCAGCACAGCATGCTGAGCACTGCACAGAGGATCTGTGCATGTGGCGCAGGATATGGGGGTCCCCGTCCCTCCCTACCCACAGCAGTTTTGTCAAACTGCGGTGCCCCTGTTCAAGAGGGCCTCGCTGGTGCTGTGCTACACAACATTGCATGCAAAGTCCAGCAACGCTGCCGTTAGAGTACACAGCAGCAGTAGATATCTGCTGTCAGAGGCAGAGTTGGGACCGATGAAGGGACGGCGAGTTCCCATCCGAGGCATAGTGCCGCTTGTACTCTGCGCAAGCGCCGCCGCCAGGATGCCTCTGGCGGGGAAAATGGCCTTCGCAAATCAAGCCATGTTCTCCTCCTGCTGCAGCAGGAAAGGACGGGCGACAGCAAGAGGGAGTAGCAGCAGCAGCAGCGTCTTGTATTTTTCCTCTTCGTCCTCTTCGTCCGCTGCTGCTGCTGCTGACGAGGACCTCGATGCGGCTGTCAAAGCCGCTGTTGGCGCCCTCCCCAGTAGACCACGAGTTGCTGTTGTCGGGGGTGGTTTCGCGGGTATGGCTGCTGCTTACCACTTGGCCGCGTTCGGGTCGGACGTGACTGTCTTCGACCCCCACGAGGCCGGTACTGGCAGCGGCGCGAGCTCTGTGGCTGCCGGTCTGCTGCACCCGTTGACGCCGCGAGGGAAGCTCATCTGGAAAGGAGAGGAGGGCTTCGAGGCTGCCAAGCATCTCATTCAAGTATGTGCAGAACCGCGATCATGTTTGTTTCATGAGTCACGCCGTTGGCCGTGAATCTTGCCGTTTAGTTGTAATAGTCAGTCTACTGCTGTCGGCTTTCCTTTGCTGCACACGACGACAAACACGAGAGCCTGGAGGGCTGCATGTGTCTCAAGTGCAGCTTCTCGCGACCTGACTTGCGGCGGTGTATCTTGTTTTCAATACAATCTGACTGAAAACCTTCGTTTTTTCTTACGAAGTACATTTTTCTTTTTGAAAACAACACCAGAACGGATACGAAATCCAGCGCAGCACGCTACTGCTGCCGCATGTATGTGGTGTCGTGGTGCCGAGAACTTCACGAATCAACCGCGTCGGACTCACATGAGTATTTAAGGGCGAGGCATTAGCACGTACAATTTCATGGAGGAGCACCGTAGTCTTACCTCATGACTACCGACAGGGCGCTGTGTTAGAAGTTGGATCTTGGGTTGTTCTCTACCCGACATTAATTGACATCGCAAAATGTATTATTGTGTCCATGGTCTGGTTTTGACCGGGAATATCGAGGTCCACTGCAGGCCGTGGGAAATGCGGCGCACAGATGCTTCGGAGGCGACATTGTAATAATTTCCTTGGTTTTCAAAAGCGTTATGTACGACACAGCTTGGCAAAAGTTTTATCCCATTATACGTGTGCATAGCAACGTACGTGAACGCCGACGTCTTCCTGGTGCCTCCCCCTCCCCCTACTTCAACAGACTGTTAACGATAAGCTTGTCGATGACGCCGCCGCCGCCGCCGGTGACGACGCGTCGCCAGCCAACGGTCCACGGGGGTGCTTGACAACAAACAGCGTCTACCGGCCGCTGATGGACGAGAAGCAGGTCGACCTCTTCACCAAGGCCGCGGAGGACTTGCCGCAGTGGGTGGAGTCGTTAACGCGAGAGGAGATAATGGAGGCCGTCCCGGGGTCGACGCCCGAGTGTCTGGGGGGTGAGTTAAGCCAAGCGAGGGCCGGTAAAACACGTTATGAGTTGTACAGCAGCATCGTTATTGTTGCGACCACCCGGTCGTTGTTGTCAATGTGTCGAGCAGACGTCCAATGTGTCCTTGTTATCGGCGACGAGAGGGGTTTGGTGCCCCGGCCCGAGTGAGGATTGGTTCAGGTTGTACGGTTCCAGGTTCCACCGCTGGGCTAACGAACCGCTGAGCGCTGCCTAGGAGGTCGGTAGGGTCGGTTTGTATAGAACCGTCGAGAGACTTGACACAGTATACTGCTGTTCGACATGTTTTGGAAAGTAGCGAGCGTCTCCCCGTCAACACTAGACCCTTCCGATAAGTCAAACTACCGGTGTGGTTGGTGTGCTGAGCTCAGAAACCATCGAATCGGGCTCGACGGCTTCTATTTTGCAGCGGATTGTGTGAACCGAATTTGCATTTGCGAGAAAATCACAACGATGGTTCCCATGCATTCTATCGTCGCGCCAAGAACCCCATCGCTTCTCCCCCCGCGGAGTTGAATCGGCTCACAGCAGCCCTAGCAGCCACTTCTATTGACTTCGCACGACACTCCCCGCGTCCATTTCCCTCTCAACGTTCTTGCTTCTCGCCACACGCCTCGGTCTTTGGTCCTCCGGCTCGTCAGGAGTTCGCATACGGGGGGCGTTAGCGGTCGACGCGCCGACGTACCTCAAGGGTCTCTGGTCCGCCTGCCGCGCGCTCGTCAACGCAGCAGACGCGGACAGAAACGCTAGCGGCGGCGACAGCAGCGGGGGCGATGACGGCGCCTCCTCGTCGCCGTCGCGGAAAGAGGGGGCTACGTGGGTGCGACAAAGCGTGGAGGACGTCCACGCGCTGGCCGCCTCGGGGGAGTTCAACGCCGTGGTGGCGTGCGTCGGGGCCGGGGTGAAGGCGCTCGCCGGGGTGAAGGACATCGTCAGCCTCCGGCTGGTGCGCGGACAGACCCTGCTGTACGACAACGTGGGGGCGGCGAGGGCGGTGGAGCCGGGGGGGGAGGGGGCTGCTGGGAAGGGTAGCGGTAGCGGTAGCAGCAGCAGCAGCAGCAGCGGGAGCGGCGGCAGCGATAGGCTGTTGCAGAGCGCGGTTCTGTGCGGGCAGTATGTTGTGCCGACCACGGTGGACGAGACGGGAGCGGCGGGGGGGGGCAACGGGGACAAGATCTTGCTGGGGTCGACGCAGGAGCCCTTCATGCCCGGACAGAAGGTTAGCGCAGCGCGAGTGCCGCGGCAGCAGACGGGATTCAGCTCTTGTTGAAGACGGGTGCCAGGAAAACAGGATTGGTTGGTAGGGGTCAGTATGAGGTACCAGTTCATATGGCACGACTAGTCCTTTGACGTTAGCCTATATTATTCTTCTGGTGTCGGACTAGCCTTCCCTACACACCAGCTTCCCGAACGGGTTATCGTACGATAGAGCCAAAACGAGTGTAGCGTTGTGTATGATAAGAGCCAAACAGCCCCTCTTTCAAAAGGAGATAACGTGTTGAGCACCACCGCCGCGCGGCTGCTGTGCGTTCTTCCTTCACCCCTCTCCGTCTTATTTTGTTCGTCTTGGCCTGGGCGGGCCTGCGTAAACTGCTCCTGGCGCTGCCTGCGCCCGAGACCCACACGCCGAGCTCTGCTGTGGGGTCGGGTCCATACGTATGCGGTTTGCATACGCTGCGATTTGCGCTCACGAAAACGAGCAAGTAGAGGAAGCAAACCCACGCCGGCTCGGGACCCGCCCCCACAACAGAGCTCGGCGTGTGTGTGGGCCTCTGGCGCAGCGCCGTGGCGTGTCTTCGTGCGTGTCTTGGGTAAGAATGTGCCGCGTCTTCGACCCTTCTTCGTGTCGAACCATCTGCGTGGTGAAGGTGTTTGCGTCTCGTGCCACCGTCGTGGTTTGTTCGACGCTGCGCTGTACCGTACACCGCAAAATACCTCGGAAATACTCTTCTAAATGCTGTTTCGTGAGCGGGTCGTGTAGCCTACGCTACTCTGCAACGTCGAGCCGCCATCTAGAGGTGCCCACGTCATTGTAGTGGGACCCTCTGCTGATACAATCCCCCCTCTGAATCCGAGCAGCCTTTCACCCGTGCCATGAGGTCCCCCATTTTCTTCCAATTTCGTTTGCGAAGCAAGCACCGTTAATTTTTTTATTCTGTACTTGTGATCTTGAAATACCGCAACTACCGCTGCGCGCATCCAAAATGAAATCCGTTTCCAAGGCTCATGAACCCCGTCATTTCTCTCGAATGTCCGGCCCCGGTGGTGTGTGATAACCGTCGTGTCGGGCACAGGTGGACAGGCCGCCGGACATGGCCAAGGCCCTCCGACAGCTGAGGCCAAAAGTCGCCCGGTTTTTCCCGGCTCTCGAAGGGGTGACGCCAGTTGGATGCACCGCCGGGGTGAGTTTGAGAGGGGGGGGGGGGGGGGGTTCTCCGAACTTTTGCATGCCACACGAGTCACATGGGGTTCGGACAACTACGCAGCTGCGAGTTGACAGACCTGAGTGTTGTCCTCCCTGGCCTTGAGACTGTAACCATCTTTTCGTTGGCCGTCCTTGCGCTCTGGGCTAATAATGACGCGACAGCTTTTTGCGGTGTTCTCCATCCTTCAAAGGCAGTAGTCGCGCGTCTTTGCTGGCGTTGGTATCCTCGCTGCTTTTAGTTCGATTCTTGTGGGCACCCAGGACACGCAACATGTTCCATCGAACCTCGCTTGACGGAGAACACGCGCGCGCCATAGGCGTAGTTGCCGGCCGTGTTTTGTCCCTCGTTTCGGCGAAGTGAAGACGAAACAATTTCACATGTTCTCTCTGGGTATTTCGACATAGCAGTATGTGGTGTCAAAACGCATATGACGACGCTATTAAGGCATATGATAGCAGTGACAAGCGATTTATGGTGCCGCCCTACCGGCAATTCCGCTGTCCAGGGTGCCGCCATATCGGTGCACCCATTGACTTCTTACCCGAACAGGGCCAGCTTCGCCCCCCCCTTCGCCAATTGAGTGGCGGACACGGGATGGAGAGCGCATGAGATGATCTAGATCGCCTGGGGGATTCCGTGAATCCGTGTTGCCAACTTTTTGTTTTTCCAGTTTTTCGCCCGCTCCACCCTGATCATGCGCGCCCATGGTCGTGACGTGAAAAGGTACGAGTGATGCAAGAGCGCAGCAGCTACGGGCGCATCCCGGTCGCCGGTCGGCTCCCGTTCTCCAAGCGGGGGTGGGTAATCGCCGCGCTGGGAGCGCGGGGCTTGATCCACCACGCCTACCTGGGGAAGCTCGTCGCGGCTTGCGCGTTGCTGGATTCCGACGACTGCCTGCCGCCGCAGGTGGTGGCTCCGCTCGAAGACCTCGGCAAGGACGCGACGGGAGACCTGTGATGTAAAGAATCAGTGTGTGCTTTGTGGCCAGCACACGGGAAGAGTGCAGTGTTTCGTGACCGGGAGAGAGGTGTGCATAGCGGCCAGGTTGGTTTACGACTCTACAAGTTGATTTGTGTGCCCGATACACGTGGGCCAGCACAGGAGAAGAGTGCAGGCCGAGAGAGATGTATTTGTTCAGAGCATAGTAGCGGCCAGGTTGGTTTACCCTTGGAAAACGAAAAGGCGTGTGTGTTTACCGGTGGAAAAAAATTGTCCGAGAGGGGACGGGGGACAAGAGTGAAACCCTCCAGTCCTCCCTAGATTGGCTTTTCTCACAGAAAAGGGAGACATGAACACCGGAAAACTTTTTTTGATTTCGCAGACAACATTCAAACGTTGCATTCATCGTGGAGAGAAGGATGCCGTGGTTTCTTGACGCAAATGAGAGTAGAACCGTTCGGGAGATGCAGCCGCATCATGGAGAGCCCGAAGAGTAATGGGAAGGAACAGCATTGATAAGTAACCGGACCTCCACGAAACTGCTCGTTTGGTTGATGGCTTTGGAGACGTTTGACCGTTGACTAACAAAGAACGTCGACAACTAGCTCAACATCCGTGTCACGAATAACCAATCCGGGTCAATCCCCGTAGAAGTTACGATCGGCTGCAGGCTTGTGTGGGCGACCTTAGGTAGAGAAATACGACGGGAAAGGGTAGGAGCCGTTGGGGTCTCAAGAAGCACAATAAAGCTAGGAGTGAGATAGGTCACAGGAAAGAATTTGGCGAAGAAATCGTACGGGTAGCCATCGGAGGCCAGTAAGGGGACAGGCTTGTGGTAGATGACAGTTGTCTGCTCGCACCAAGCCCCATCGTGCGCAACAACAGACGAGAGTTCACACGGGGGGGCTCGTGGCGTGTTGAGGCAACCCGCCGTTGCATTGGACCTGTGATGATGCGATTCTGCGAGTTCCTTTCCTGGTCTCAAAAATGCTCTAATGCTTAACCGTAGTTGTGCATTCTTGTTCGAAGCTATTATAGTTATGGTTTACAAGCTAAAAGTTTATATCACTTTTCTTGTGAATGAAACAGAGTGTGATGAGCTCTTGTACCGATACACGAACTGATGGGAGTGTCGGTCGTTAGCCGTGATGTTGTCATCGGTCGTCGTCTCTATCTACGCCACGTGATCGCCGTTGAGTGCTTCGCGATGCCGTTCTGCTGCAGCTGCCGCATCACCCCATACACCCTGCTGGGTCTTTATTTTATTTCACTGACGCATGACGGGTTCCAGTATCCTGTAGAGCCTCTTTCCGTGACACGTTATCCTCGACACAAACGTGTGTGTTCTCCAATTCTGGTGTAGAGGCGCGTGTGCTGGCGACAGTGGGAGACAGGTTCGAAGCATGTTCGGCATCAGGTCTAGAGATAGATCCAGGCGCTGGCTGCCTATCCGCGAAGAGTGATGTGCCTTTTCTTTTCTTCAAGGGTCGAACTTTTTATCCTCAGCCATTTTGTCTCGAGTGAGAGACTCGACCCAAGTCGGCCGCCACCGCCGGAACGAGTAGCGGGGAGGAAAGAGCACGAAAAGGAAGCCGACTACTTTACAGATGCGCGACCTCTCATGTTTTTTTTTTGCTTCCGAAGGGCGTCGCTGAATCACTGCTACTCCTCTGTAAGGGCGGCTGTGTTGGAAACAATTGTCCCTTTCGTCCCGTCTCGTGTGGGCACCTAGTCGGTCTTCATTGGTGAAACGTTTCTTTTTCCCTCGACCCTAGCAACAGTCCCCAATGACATCAGACGAATATGGCTGGAACCCGTTGAGGGGTCTTAATGTGAAGACAACGGAATTGCAACAACCTCGTTGGAAGTCACAGATCGAAACACAACAACAGCTACAACATGCTGCTTCTTCGGCGGTGCTGTATTGCCTATTTAGTAAAAAAAATAGTGAACACAAAAAAATAAACACAAGAGAGTTGAGTCACAAAACGTTCAAGTTTGTATCAATCTCAGCAAATTCCGGGCATCTCTTGTGCACATCAAGTCTCGCCAAGTCAAGATCGGAACCTGCCATCTCCCCAAGGGTTTCCTAATATACACAAGATCTCGACCAAAATCTGTTCCGGATTCGGCGATCGCGCCAATCCCGCCCCGGAGATCACACCCGACAACGCGCCCCCCCTCCCCCGCGACCGATGCATACCAAGCGCAACAGATAAAAAATCACAACACCGCACCATCCAAAAAAGGACCAATAACCACACGCGACAAGGCGTTTCCCCTCCCTCCGCATACCAAGCGCAAATCACCACAACACCACCCCACCGTTAAGCACCAATGACCCCCTTTCTTTATCAGCTTTCTCGCATTTCCGGATATCGTCGAATTATCGCTAGAATCAGTCGGAGCCCTCGTCCGCCCAAGGGTCCCCGTATCCCTGCCGAGGCGCCGGTAACCGCGATGACGACGACGACGACCACGACAGCTGTTCTCGAGCGCCGCCTCCGCCCCCCCCCCTGCCGGACCCTAGCCGGCGACCCCCCCAGTCTCGGCGACGCGACGTTCTCTCGCTCAGATCGTCCCGAAGCTGCGCCAGGGCGTCGGCCGAAAAGCCGCCGCCGCCGCCGCCGCCGTCGTCATCCTCGTCGCTGAGGCCAGCACCTCTCCATCCCCTGCTGCCGCTCCTCCCCTTCTTCCTGCTGGTCCTGCCCGCGGCGTTGTTTGCCGCTCGCCTGCTGTAGACTGGTTCGGTGTATATCAATAGCGTGTTTGTGGCATCAAGTACAAGAGTTGCACGTTCGCGGCGGGAAGTGTGGAGGGAGCATTGGAGGCGACGGGGGGGAGGGTAGTGGTGGTGGGGTAATCAGGCAGGCTGGGTGAAGATCTGCGAGCGGGATTGTACCGACAGAGATACTTCTTCCTCGCAGGCTTACGCTGCCCCGTGTACGCTATACTCGCAGCTCGATTTCAGGCTGAAACGTGGTAGTTTCATATCTATCACTCTCGGGTCTGGGTGATACTCCGATGTTTTCTCTTGGGGGAAAAACCGAGGAGGCTGCCTGTGCCGCTGCACAGCAGTAGCCTCCGACCTTCTCAGTGTCGGGTGTGCACGCATACCTCGAAGCAAAACACACAAAAAAGAGCGGCGGTGGTGCAAGCGACACCCTCTGCTGCATATTGGTCAGCGGAATCAACACGGCCTTAACCTTATGAAGAAGCTTTTTTTTGTTCGGGGCGCGCGCACCTTGTGTGATCGCCACGACGAACAGCCCCAGCAACAAGACCGGGAATCGCACCCACGACATGTCCGGCCCGTTCCGTTCGTACGGCAGGACCGCCCTGTGGACAACCACCTCCTGTGCAGGGGGGAAGGGGGAGGGGAAATCAGGGGAAAATTGAGAAAAAGTTGGAGAAAAAATGGAAAGAAACAGGGACCAAAGCGCTGGCTCGGTCCGTCAAGAGCACCCACGACGCTCCGCGTCACGCCGACGTTCGGAAGGCACGAGGCCACCTCGTGCGGGACAAAAAAAAACGGGGGGGAGAATTTTTTATACCGTTGGTGGGTAAACGCTAGTGAGACTCTGAACGCGTCTCCGCATTACGCGATGGACTGCATGACCCTACGATGCCATGTGGTGTTTCTCACCCTGTCCGCGTCACGCAACACACACCACGAAGGGAGGCGTGTCCGCAAGGCGTTCACGTCGCTATAGTGCCGGGCACACAAGTAGGCAACCACCTCGACTCACCGCCGAGCAACGAGAGGCCTCCACCACCAGCACCTCCCCGCTACCCGACGACGACATCACAGACCACGTCCTCCCACCAGAAGGGGCCGCCGCCGCCGCCGCCGCAAGAGCGGCAGCCCCCACACCGCCTCCTCTGCTCTCGGTGCCGGGAGAAAGGGGTGCTCCGCAGTGGTCCTCCGTTCTCGCCCCCTCTGCTAAAGCAGCAGCAGCAGTTGCGTGCGTCGTGAACAGCAACCGGCCGGCATGGTCGGTCGTGTTGTACACCGACAGCAGGCCGCCGTGAGACACGATCGCGTACCCGCGGACTGTGGAAATTGAATCGCACCCCCCCCCTCCGAGCAGAATACCGCCGCTTCCGCCGTCGCCGGCTGCTGTAGCGGTGCTTGGGTCGGCGTGTGGCGAGGGGCGCTGCTGCGGGAGCGGCGGCGGGAGCCGGTAGGACGGCAGGCACGCGTAGGAGCTGTCCATCTCTTGAACCCTGCTGTCGTAAGCCTGTAATTATAAACACCGGAAGGCCCGTAACGCCGTGAGTGCTTCTTGATTTTCGATGATGAACCGGTGGGTGTCGCCCAATCAAAAACATACCACGCATGACGGAGTGGTCGCCCAATCAAAAATACGCATGTTTTTTTGGGGGGGTCCGCCATGCGCACGACCAGGAAAAATGCGAGGCAAAAAATGCAGCGGTTGAAAAGCCCGGGAGGGTTGCGGACCAACCACTTAGGCACCGACCGTGTGTAGGTATCGGTGCTTGAGGAACTTTTTGTTTGCACCTGCCAAGCTCGCACGCCACCTAAACAACCGCGCTTAACAAGAGAGATACATAGATGAGGCTGTTTTACAAAATGGTCGAGTCGTGGTGGGGCAACAACGACGCATGCACGGACCATGACGTCTCCGGTCCCAAAGCCCACGTAGAGGACCCCCGTAGACACGGCGTCGAAGGCAAGCGCGGTCACCACGGCCGGTTCCCCTCCGCCGCTACTGCCGCCGCCGCCGCCGCTCCGGCGGCCCCCTCGACACACGCGACCCGGCGCCCTCGTGAACTTGGTAGAGCTGGCGAAGTGTACGTCTTCTCCGTCGGTGAACGCGATTGACTGTTGGTTGGGACGCGTTCGTCCGAGGGGGGGGGGAGGGTGAGATGGAGAGGATGGGTTATAGGTTTTAGAGAGGTTAATGTAGTTCGGGTGGACGCGTTAGGGGATCATGCGGGGTCGGCAACATACATGATCGGGGGATGGCTCTTGAGACGAAAGCGGTGACTTGAACACCGCCGTTGCACGATTATTGTCAGCTCTTCTGGTCTATTGGAGCTTCCATCCAGCTATCAGTGCATCCCGGACCACCCCGCGCCTCAAAACAAAACCATGCCGTTACTTATCAGGAGCGTCACATTAGCGCACACTCTTCCACCCTGTTGCCTGCCCTGACCAGCCACGCTACCATGATCCCACCGCCGAAACAACGTGCCTGGCCGCCCCGCTTCACGGCAAGAACCGCGCTGCTTCCAGTATCGACAGAAGCAAGCTGCGTCCCGTTGCCCGCATGGTAAAAGCTCACTCCGCCGGAGGAGTACCCGGCGATCACAACCGTTGTACCAAGCCTGGACATGTTGTTTAGTTGATCGTGCAGGCAGCGCGGGAGGAAACACACGATGGGTCCCCCAAGGTGGGGCCAGAGGGAAGGGCAGGTTGGCGACAACAAAAATAAAAATAAAGACGGCATCACAGCAAGCCTGAGCGAAGGAGCACCAGGAAAAAAGTGCCCAAAAAACGAACGACGCAAAGTACAAAAAAAAGTGCCAGACGAGTTGGACCTATTAGCTGCAACGACCTTGCTGCTGTTTTTGGGTTCATATAGTGAATACAGTCAAAAGAAGACACTCTCCAAGCGGGGGTACAATCAAGCCGAGACAACGCTGCTCACGACCGGTGGAAGAACGCGTCCATGCTAGTGATGACTGTCGCCATTTCTTCTCCCTGCGGCGGCAAGCTTCCCGACACCGACCCGGCGGTCTCCTGGTCGCCGCCGCCGCCGTTACCGACAGAAACGGTCTCACCGTCACCCCCCATCCCCCGGAGCTGCGACAAACCGTCAGGACTCCGGCACGCAGAGCCCAGACACGTCTTGAACTCCACGGTAACGCCAACGCCCATCGCCGTCGCCGGCGGTGGCGGCGGGGACCCGTGCGGCCTATCGCCGCCGTGATCGCCTTTCTTCTCGCTCGACCCTGTGCCTCGACGAGGTGCTTCACCCCTAGTGCTGCTGCTGCTAGGATCGCTGGCCTCTGCCTTCTTCCTCCTGCCGCTGGGGTCGCTGCGTCCCCCTCTCACCCCGACCCCGGCCACTTGCCTACCCCGATAGTAGACCGCGAGAGCGTGGACCCGCGCGGTGCCGTCTGCGCCGGCCGTCACAAGCACGGGGCCTGACTCGGAAGAGTCCGCGGTCATGCCGACTACGCCTGCTGGCGTTGCCGTCTCCGCCGCCGCCGTCGCCGCTGCTGATACCGCTGCCTCTTTCAGAGATCCAGCATCGGCGGTGGCTGAAGACGAAGAGTCCGCCGTGGTCAGAGAGGGCGACGCCTCTCTGCGGGTGTGCCCCGCATCGAAGACGAGAATCTCTTCCGCGTCCGTGTCGCGAAGGCGCACCATCCCGTCGGCGTGCAGGTACGCGAACACGTTCAGGAAACCTGCGAGGGGGGGGGGAGGGGGGTACGTACTCATGTAAACGCATTCCGTAGCGGGTAGGCCATTGACCTCGCATACCTGCGAGACGGAGGGATATGCCTCCCGGGTTTTCCCCGACCCAGGCTACGATTCACAAGGATGAAGCAGATGCTGGTGGTCATCATCATCCTTACGTTTGCGGTGCCGGGGGGGAGGGGGGCGACGCGATAGGGGTCACAAGGGACCACGCCCGGCAGCATTGGAGCGTAGCTTCAGCTTGAAAAGAGCTCCCCTACATGTCTGTAAAGTCGACGAAGCTCGTCTCACGTAACCCAACGGGGCACCGTAGTGGGATGATGGCGATGAACGTCCCTGTGCGATATTTCTCACCTGACCGGATGCCACCACCACCACCACCAGCGGAAGAAGAAGGTCGCCTCTTAGAAGAAGAGCCCCCCTTGAGGCGGAACGAGAACATTTCCGTGGCGACCACAGCGCTGCTCGACGGGAACTTGGCGTGGGGCGTCATGTACTGCTCGAAGTATCCGATCGGGAGCTGTGAGGGCGGCGTTGACGTTCCCCACTTAGGTCCAAGCCCGGTGTTCTGGACATGTCGTGTGCGTTTGGCAGAAAGACATAGAGTTGCTTGGATTTCCGTAGGGAGATTTTTGAGGTGGGTGATTTGGTACGCTCACATCCACGTTGTATAAGAAAAAGAAAGATCACCCGAGATTGCTTCAAACAGGCTTGTTTCTGTAGCCATCGCTGCAGCACAGTTGTAATAGCTTCGTCTGCGTTGTGAGAGGCTAGGAGGTGACAAGGGGACAACGTGACATGCAACAACGGGGTCGAGATGGCCCATGAACAAGAACTGCGTTGCGGGGACGACGCGTCTCTGCGAATTTCGAGCACTGTACCGAGAGAGCTGGGTGGACTATGATACCATCCGCACATACTATTACCATTCAGTTTTACTTCTTGGACCAGCCATGCCAATCGATCCACCAGTTTCCACAGCTACCTACACTTATCGCTGGCATCGAGGGAGAACGGGTACGTACTTGGCGCGTGTCAGATGTGGGAGCAGGGACGTCGCGACCATCGTCGCCAAGGACGCGTCCCAGCGAACCGAGCGGCGGAACATGGTTCGGAAGTTTCCTGGAACGCGATTCACGGCCAATCGACACGAGGGCGGGGAAATCAACGTGGGTATGCATACCTTCGGGACGTCCGAGCATGCAGGGGTCGATATTTTCCCATACGGCATATCCCAGTTCGTGTGAGTGACCTGCACATCTGTGTTGCGCCGACAACGGACAGCAGTACTGTCGTTATATCCGCTGTCTGTTCAACGTCCCGCGGACGCAATCCGTCTTGCCCTCCGTAGTGATCAGCAGCAGCCTGCACAAGTCTTAGCGAATGATGACGACGCCTAAAATACAAATTGTTACACTGCTACTGCCAGTACGTATGTCGGTGCTTTACATCCCATCCTGCGCGCAAGCCGTCCAGCGCCGCAGCAATCACGCGGTCATGCCCGTTCGCCATCGACCCCATCGACCAGGAGGAAAAACATGGTACGAAAAGAAAGCCGACAGCATCCATTGCTTACACACGCGCATACCTTTCGCCAGAAAGCCATTGACGCCGCAGCTCCTCGAGTGCTTCGACTTTCCGTGCTTGCAGCTTCATCAGCTTTTCCAGCTCGACAAGCTCCTCGTCTAGCAGGCGGATAGCGTCCAAAGATCCACCTACTGCCTCTGCAATAATTGCCCCGCTGCTGCTGCTACTGCTGCTGCTGTCGTCGTCGGGTTCTTCGTTGCTGTTGATGCAGCTGTCGCTGTCCATCTCATCAACACCATCACTTTCAGCTTGAGACGATGAACATTCCTCTCCTTGATCGCTCGCACCCCTAACAGGTGGTTCTTGAACCTCGTCCATCTCTTCCCTCTGTCACAACAACACGGAAGCGGTTTTTGCTCTGTCTGCTGTGGCAAGGCCAAGCATGCAAGGGTCCCTCTAATTGGGATTGGATTGCGGGTACCCTAGCTCCAAAATGGACATGGGCTGCCGACCCCCCGCGGAGAGTTGAATTGCCTCATCATGTCACCACGCTCGTCGCCTGCCAGCGCCTGTCCTAGCTTCACCACTCACACCATCGTCATGGCCCGAAAAAATTATCTAGGAGGTGCCCAAGCCTTACTTCTCGTTGTTGCCCCTCTGTGTTGCCATGCCTTTGTGCAGCCAGTAGGCAATATGCTACCAAAATGCGGTACGCATGCGAGCAGTAGGCATCATCATCCGCAACTCAACCCGGGGGCAGCTGCTCCAGCAGGAGGACCCCGCCGGGAATCGTCGATCCGTGCTACAGAAGCGTCAGCACCTGAATTTGGAGGTATACAGCACGCTGGTGTTCTGGTCAGCGATACAAAGGCGTCCAAGGTACAGGTTGCAGTGGTTGGAGACTTTGCTGTACATAGCTCCTGCTGTACTGCTGTTGTATGTAAATAAATGTACTTGACCTGCTGTACAGCAGTGACCTACACAGCAGTACAGCAGTACTTACGTGAAATAGCAAACTCGTACAATAGGTACACTGCTTGGTAGGCAGTCCGTGTAGAGCAGAAAAGTGCGTGCTACACGATTTCAAGATTGACTCTGACAGAGATACTGCGGACGGCAGACGATCATACAGAGTTTTTGGTGAGACTTGCCTGCTACAATAGATACCTTGTGACCTGACCGGGCGTCCGCATCAGTTCGACCATGCAGAGTATAGATCGGAACAAACGGCCACCAGGTATGATGTAAAGACGACAAGAACAACTCTCTCTCTCTCTCTCTCTCTCTCTCTCTCTCTCTCTCTCTCTCTCTCTCTCTCTCTCTCTCTTGCGGCTCCACCTGACTACAGGGATTGATTGGGCTTCAGACGAGGCCGGGGGACCTGAGTACAAGTAAAGCTTCTTCTGTAGACCACACAATACCAGTGCCGCAAGGGGTGCGCTGTGCTGTCTCGTGTCACCTTGGTACGACGCGTATTAGAGATTATAGATCATGCATACCCGGCAAAAGCTGAGGGAGTAGACACACGGTGCACATTTTTGTCCGCCCACAAACGAGCGCTGACAGCTACAGCACATGTGTAGTTAGTATTAGGAGAGTGATTGCCGAAGTACATCACACCGCTCGAGGCCGCGTTCACCCCTGAATGAACCGTAACCCATACTTCTCTGTGACCCACCCCATTTTCCGTCGCCCCCTTGCTCCACTGCTATTTTTACTCGTAAGGAGTTCTACGTAAATGTGTTTGGGTTTGAGGATGAGTCTCCCCTGCGACCCCAGCTTCCGTTCGATGGGGCCTTCGTTCGAGCCGGCGCGACCCAGGTTTGTTATTACAACAGCGCAAGCGCTTGGATTTCTTCTGACTGTACAACAAGCGCTACTCAAAATACTGCTTGTGATGGGATGTGGCCCTTGTGTTACGCCTGCTCATACGTCTTTTGATACAGACGGTTTTGAGGACACAGGCTACGTACCGTCGTTAGGAGGTGATTCAAGTCGTGGTGCGGTACATGGTGGTATTTCACCCACTACCGGGGGCAGGCAGAAAATTATTTCGTGGGGTTCTGGCAAGGAGAGAGAGAGACGTCTCGGAAGAGAAACAGAGTTGCCATCGAAGAGAGAAGACCGGATAGTCGAAAGACTGTCCGATCGCGGTCTCCACAGGTATGTAGCTTTGAAAGAGTCGAATATTTTGGTCAACGATCCGCAAGATTCCCCACTCAATATCTGGCCAACTATTTGGTGTATTTGCAGCGGCGGTGAAATCTCCACACCTGTCATACAAAATTTCCCGGATTCTTGCAATTCTGGAACATGTGTCTTTCGAGTCTCTCGTTTTTGTTTGTCTCTTTGTCTCGCGTGTTTGTCGACCATCTCATGTGTATCCACGCACCGGATCTCGAGTGATGGTACCTGCTGTCTTTCTCGTTGATTTTTACCCGGCTGAAGTGTTTGAAGGTTAGTTTTTTTTTTCTTTTGTATCATCCTGAATGGTGACGGAGCTACACAATTTGTTCACCTGTGTTCGATGGCGTATCTGGACTACCCAAAAGGCGCTCTGGTGCGAGCTGATGGGAGTCCATTTGACTCATGAAGCTGATTGCTTGCTTACCGGCCTGCCTCCAACCCATAGCTAAATGCCTCCCTCCCAAACGCACCATGTTTACTGTCGTCTCCGCGATGGCTCCCCCAGGTCCATCTGATGGAGCTACCCAACCCAGACCCCGTCGACGGCCGCCCAGAGCACGGGGGCAGGGACCGACACGTGGCCTTCAGCATCGCGGACCTGCGGCCGCTCAAGGGTCGGTTGGACAGCGCCGGCGTGACCTACACCATGTCCAAGAGCGGCAGGGCGGCGCTCTTTTGTAGAGACCTGGACGGCAACGCTTTCGAGGTGTGTGGCGCGTGCGTACACCCTGCGCTGCTGCTTGTCGCACCATTAGTGTGCTTTTCTTCTTCTGTTGGTTTGCGGAGTTTTGTTCGTCGGCGGCGTTGATAGGTTTGAACGTTTTTTTTGCCGATTTATTTCCATATGCCCACTTGTTCGCCAACCGTTCGGTGATGAACAGGGAGGCATACCTCTCTCCTGCATCGTGAACGGGCAGTTGTTTGCGGACACACGGCTTGGACTTGCGATACCCGACACGTTCATGTGATCTATTTTGGAACGGAGAGCAGATTGAATCCAACAACTTTGTTCGCCGTTTCGGAAGCTGTTGACTGCTGTACGTGATCTTGGGCGCATGTTGGAATGCTATGCATATTGCAGCGAGAGGCGCGCAGCAACCCCGTTCCATTTGATGTGTGCTCAAGGTTTTTTCAGCTTTCCTTTTGGGGCACATGTGTCGCTTCTCTCTTTGTTTGAGTAGCCGTGAGTTCGCGTTGGGCGGAAGTGTACGTTCTGTCCGTGGAATCCCGAGAACCATCAGGCGATCACCGCCCTGTTGCAAGCGTCGTAAGCATACAGGATATCGTGCTAATCTTAAACCAATCCGGGAAGGAGACACTGGCGTATTCCTTTCGCGGACCGCTTACGCTTAGTTATTCTCGCGGACGGGATTCTATCCCACTGACTATCCCTACCAACCACGCCTCATTTGTGACCCCCCCCCTCCCGCCGCTCCACCCACTTTCTTTTGACGCGATGGCGTGCTCGCAGTTCATACAGCAGGCGTTGTGAAGAGACATGCACCACCGTGGAGTGACGAGGGTGCTTGCGTGTCCTCCCGATGATGCACAGAGCATGCTTTAGTGGAGAGCATGGGTACGGAGCAAGCAAATAGTGGCGAGCATGGAGGACAACGCAAAGAGAGCTTCACAAGACAGAAAGAGTGACGAGCATGGAGCACGGCACCAAATTGCTGGCCGGCGACGGCGGGACCCCCCCCCCCCCACCTCCCAGCGTCCCGACGGAGTTACAATAGTCTTCGACTTGGGGGAACCTTGTGTGGGCAGTGCAACGGAGTCCGTGAACCCGGGGTTTCAAAAGAGTCTTTTCTGTGGGCTCCGGTAACCAGATCATGAACTTTATCTTGGAGGCAGAGAAAGGATGAGGCGGATCGTGGTCTACCCGGACTGTGCACGGGAGGGTGTACCTGTCTGTAAGGTAGTTATCAAGTCTGCGAGTGTCGCTTGGACCTCGACTGATGGGTTGATCGTTCTGTATATATCGACATGCCTAGGGTCGTTGCTTAGATGGATTACTACGTACAGCTAAGTGTCGCACGCGTTTTTGAGGAGAAGGCAGGTTTGTTCCATACATGCGTACTGGATTTAACAGTAGACTATCCGATGTATTCGCCTTCCGTTCCTCAAACCGTATGCCGGGATTCCTCAGTGCGATGGCACGGGCGCACTTGTGCAGATTAATGTTGTGCACATCTTGCTGTGTATTGCTTGAGTGGCGAGCGACAATGTTGAGTGATGGTCGCATTGTGCGGCAGTGGAACATCTCGCGTGGGATTCTCGTCTACTTCGAAGTACAGTGCAACATCGTGTGGGATTCTCTTCTACTTCGAAGTACGTACCAGTAGCAACACTTTTCGCAAGGGCTCCGTTCGAATATCGCTGCTGTTTTCCTGGCACAACACGGACGGTGGGACCATGGTCATCCAACATCGAATAGCTTTCCATCAAGGCGAACTGATGCGCGTGTTTTTCCCTCCTCATTGAGTAGGCATACATGTGGACATGAGGAGAGCGCGTGTTGCATATGTTCGGCCGTCAGCTCTCTCTGCCTGGTACTACGGCCGAAGTACGCTCGCAGCGGCGTGTTTCGTAAGACAACTATAAACAAACATGAAATGAGAGTAGTTCCTCCGTACTGCTGTAATTGCGCTTTCAGCCCCCGAGGTCGGTTCAGGTTCAGCCCTAGCACGCACGGCTGTCTGCCGTCATCTCTGAATCTTGAACCGCGCGGGATCCTTGTCCATGCAGCCATTCGTGGTTGGTTGTCACTGACTGCAGTCGACCGTATATATTCGCACATAAGCTGTGTGTGCGCGTGCCAAACAGGGAGGAGCTACAAGTGTAGTCCTACGCATCTACCCATACAATACTGCTGTACTCCCGGAGAAAAAATCGTGCGCAAACACTGACTAAAACGCACCCCACAAAAGGGAGAGAGGCATGCTTGCTGCCTTGTTCGGCAAAAGTGCGGGGCAACTACGAGAAGAAAAAAAAATGTTGAAGTCAGCGCGCCAGCTCAGTGCCTCAGCAGTGCCACTTTTCGCCTGCACTTGCGCGCTGCACACACATCCACATCACTTTCACATCTTCCATCAAGACACCAACCAAATCAGCGCGGAACCAAACCAAATCAAACCTCGCTACATCCTGGACAACACAAAGAAGCCAAGCATCTAGGTGAGCCCCCTACAGGAAGGCGAGCCGCTCCTGGCCATGACGGTGGGAGTGGTGAACGGCGTGCGGCGTGGAAAAGACGCAGCGTCGGATAATTTTCGCGGGCCGTTTTTCTCGGTGTTTAAAAATGCATGACGTTTATCCGCACGAACGACCCCTGGTTGTGGCCCGGCGCTGTGCGTCACCACGTGCTTTCCCGAACGCCCATGCAGCGTTGCCGGGCTTGCCTGTCATGTCGTTGCTGTAGGTTGGTGCAGCTCTCGCTTCCTGTCTCGCTCTTTTTGAAATATCGATTTGTCGCGCTGTATACAGCTCACACCGGGTCAAACGGCGGGGTGTTTTGTTGGGTCATATTTGCACGGATTGGTGGATTTCGAACCTTCGAACTTCGAACAGCTTGCAGCCCACACCATGTCATCGATGTCATGCTCCTTTTCGATGAACGTTTTCCGCGAAACCTGCGTCTGGGTACCCCCGTCATCTCGCTTCGAGTATCTCACCCGGCTCCTCTCCTCCCTCTCCATCCCCATCACCACCCCGTGCCTGCTTGCCCCGTGGCCTGCACTGTGTGTTGTGGTTCTTGCAGCAGGTGTGTCATCTGTCCCGAACGTCGAACGTCAGGTTCAACTTGTCGGCGGCTAATTTTCTGGCCAACAGGAACGGCGAACGTCAACCACAAGAAACTCAGCTGTGCACTGCCGCTACTACTGCTGTGGCACCACCAACAGCAGCGAACGAAGCAGCAACAGCAGTGGCACCTTCCCACGCGAGGAACAACACAGCTACGCACATGTCTTCTCCGTCCTACCTCACGAGAAGGCAGCGGTCCTACGCCAGCCACGCCTCCCACAACAACCCGCACAGCCTGGAGCCCTTTTCCGCCGCCCTGATCCCGAACCACGAGAGGGGAACCCTGCAAACCTTCCCAGGCGCCGGCGGCGGCGCCGGTGCCGGCGGCGGGCCGCGCGGTCGCCGACGAGGCTCCCCGTTCGCCGCCCTGTCGGAAGCGTACAAGCCGGCGAGGGCGCCCGTCTTCTCGCGCCCCCGCCGCCGCGACGGCGGCGAGGTTCTCGGGCTGCGGTCGTCCTGCAGCTTCGTGGCGTGGCCCAGGCCCGGCGGCGGAGACGGGCTGCTGCCCGCCGACCCCCGCCACGTGCAGCAGAAGAGGCCGCAGCGGCAGGCCGGGGCGGAGGTCCAGATCATCACGACGACCGCGGCGAAGAAGCCCGTCCTGCTGCTGCCGCGGAAGAAGACCGACGAGAACGCGGTCCTGGGGCGATGGGTGTCCTCCTCGTCTTCGACGGAGGAGGCAGCGTCGACGGCAGCCACCACACCCCCGCCCACGCCGCCGCCGCCGCCCTCCCGGTCCCACCGCAAGAGTGTGTCGTGGCCGGAAGACGTCATCCGCTCCGTCCACCGCTTCCCGGTCGCCGCGTCTCAGGCGGACGTCTACTCCCCGGACCTGCAGGCCGTCGAGATCGCCAAGGAGCTGGCCGTCCGGGCGAGGAACCCGGAGCTGAGGCGGGCGGCCCTGCAGGTGGACTACTGCCGGCGGCACGCCGCGCAGGTCGTGCGGTCCATGACCTCGGCGCAGAACGGCGGGCTGGACGGGGTGGAGGAGGCGTGCCGGCTGTACGGCTGGCGGGAGGAGACCTTCCTGCGCGAGACGGACGAGCTCGTGCGGTCCATCGTCGTGGAGGGAGGGGAGAAGGAGGTGTGGCGGCTCAAGTCGAGCTTCCGAGCGGCGCGAAGGAGGATGGAGGACGCGGAATCGGACTGAAAAATTGAAAAAGGAAAGCCGGCCCCGCCGGCGGTGGTGCTGAAGTGGGGACGGGCGGAGCTGAGTTAACGCCTCGTGTGTGCGGTGGGAAAACGTTTGTTGTATGAAATAGTAACATGGATTATCATCTTCTTGTAGATAAATGAATGGGTTGATTTCCACACCGGTGATGTCCACACGATGATGAACGCAAGAGAGAGAGATTGATTGATTTTGTGATTCCGCGATAGAGCTTGTTGACCGTTGGCGGCGGTTTCGCACCACGGAGAGGAGGGTGCATGCGACTTCGACGCGCTGAAAAAATATTCAAATATGCGTTCGAGAAGGGTAGTATGGCCGACGACGTTGCCGGGTTTCTCTCTTGTTGGCGTTTCTGTGTGAGGGAGCCCGCCGGGTGCGTTTGCAGCGGCGGAGGCTCTGTCGCCCCCCATGGTGGCGCAATAGGTGCGTGTGAACATGCATACATGCCCGTCGCAACGTAATGAGATTTTTTGTTCGAAGGGCGGCCCTCACCGAATCGTCGTTGTTGTGTCTCCGCGAGAACCGGTGAAAGTTGTTACGTTTTTTCGTGTGGGTATGTGTGAGTGTGTTACGTGTGCGTGCTGCGAAAGATCATGCGTGTTTGTCCATCGCCAAATGGACGGTTCAGAACGCAGGGGCACTACATTGCTAGAGTTCTTTTATCGTGTATTGGGTGTTCCGTGCGAGTGCCTTGCATCGTTGACTTTGGGGTGGGTCGGGGGGGCAATTTTGGGTAAAATATATCGTTTTAAATCAAACACGATGATGCTTAAATCCACGGCTTTTATGTCAAATGACAAATACAACCGTGTTTTTGAAGCCATCCGAGGTGTTGATTTACATGCCGGGGGCGAGCGTGCTCATCTGTGCGTAGTGGGCACGTGTCGCGTTTTTTTACGTTTGGTCGACTCGCTCATATCCGGCGCGATGGTATAGAAAGTGAAGACGAGTGAGGTCTGTGTGATTGGTTGGATAGAAACAGCCGCTTCGGTATGTAGATGACACGAGGGCTGTTAGACGTTGGTGTTGCGTTTTGTCACGGATAGAGGGTAATCGTGTTTCCTCGAAGATGAGAGAGTGAACAAAAAATATTTTGACAAAAAAATGCTTTTTCTTTCATGGCATGATGTGGGAGACAGCGGATGATGTGCGTCAAACATACACCGAACGGTGTAGACTGCTGCCGCCAAAGAAAAGTGGGACGAAAAAAAAACAAAACGGCTTACACAAAAAGCAGCCTCCTGTGTCTTACCATGTTTCAGTTGAGTCTCGGTCTCGAGTTCGCTTCACCGGTCCTCTTTCCGGGTCAGAGGTCAGAAACAGAAAAGGAACGAGAAGCGTGAAACGGCAGAACTATCTAGATAAACTGACACACGGAAGCCTTGCGGTCGAACTCTTCTTGAGGTTGCGGCCAGTGCTGGTGATATTTTCTCGCCGTATCACCGTCCCCCGGTTGGAGATTATATTTTTTCGACACCCTGCGGTAGCAATGGCGTTGGAGAAATGTAGATCCCGGGCACTCGAACAGAAATTTGGCGATGGATGTTGTTGCCTCGCGGGAAACGCCCGTGACTATACACTCGTCCCGTCAATTTCTCAGCACAGCTGTTTTGGTCAAATTCGAACAACCCCCGGCCCTTCGGGTAAATAATACCATTTTCTTCAAGGAATCTCATCGAAACACTCCCCGAATCGCCCGAAGCCGTGCTTCTCCAATGCTTGGTTGCACGAAAGAAAACAAAGGCGTCGTCAGTTGCTCGCTGATTACCAAGAGGTGGGCGACAATATCCAATCAAGAATTAACGTGGCGGCGATGGATGGGGTGGGGTGGGGAGGGGTAGGGTCGGGTGGAGTGGGTGGGGGGGGATGCAAAATAATAAAATAATGCAGAAATGCCCCCGTTTCATGGAAAGCAATGACAAACACACAGTGGCGGACGCCGGCACCCGCCGGCACCCGGTCATGTCGACCCTTGCAACCTGAAGAAAATAGACAAAATTTGCCCTTTGCTACGAAAAGCGGTCGAACATTCGCTCGCGTATAGTGTGCTCGCTAGAAGTAGCGCTTGCTTGCGAGAACAAGAACGATGCACAAGCTCGCACTCGTATGGGACACCGCCCGGCTCTCACTCTGACGGTTGATTGACATCATCATCATCATCGTTCTCGCGATGACAAGGATGAGAAGGAGTTGTTGATGGCGCGTTTTCGAGCGGCGGTGGCACTGGCCAGAAGCTTTTCCGAGTCCGACGAAGATTCACGGCTAGCGGGTGGAAACGACGTCGCCGGGCTGCTGCTACCGCTGTTGTTACTGCTGCTGCTGCTTCCTTTGCTCGCGTCTTCGGGCGGCCTCCTCGGAGGAGACCTCGTAACGCGCTTACCGCTGCTGCTGCTGCTGCTGCTGTTGCTTCTGTTCTCGTCGGCTGCTGTTGCTGTTGTCGCGGCCCTGCTATCCCGGTTCTTGGCGGTGTGACTCCTGCTGGCGGGCGGGTGGTCCTTCCCCCCTGCACCGTTTCGCTCCACGCCCCCCGCCCCGCGATCTCGGTGTTCACCACGGCCCACGTCTCTGTGGTGGTGATCCCCGCTCCTGACCCCGCCCTTTCCGATGGCGCCGGCTCTACTGCCACCGCCGCTGCTCCCACCCCCGTTGCCCTCGCTGCCCCGGCTTTGGCTCCTCCCCCCGGCCTCGTTTCGGCCCGCCCGACCTCCCCCGTCCCCTGTTTTAGGCAAGCTGTCGCTCGAGCCTGTCGCCCGCACACTTCTGGCTAAGGAAGAGGACGCTCTCGAGCTAATACTGCTACCGCCACCAACGCCGCCGCTGCCGCCGCCGCCGCTGCTGCTTCCGCCGCCCTTCGCGGAAGTTCGTGCCGGAGAATTGGTGGACCCACCTCCCCCGCCTGTTGCGTCTCCCCCGGCTGTTCCCGTCCCGCATCCATTCCCCCCTCCGCCGCTGCTGGCTCCGGAGGGGGGTAGACTGCTCGATGATTCGTTAGCCCGGGGCATGCGATCGACCCTCTGCTGGGGGATCTCTGCACCCAACGCCGTCGTGTAGAAGCCGTTCTTGTCCCCTAAGCCTGCCCCCCCCATCCCCACGCCTCCGCCGCCGCGCATGTTGGCGGAGGGAGAGGTGCTGCTGGTCGACCCGCCGGCGTGGATGAGGTCGAAGCCGCCGACGCGTATTTCGTCCCCCTGGTTACGCCCCTCGAGGTCGATGACGTCGAGGACGCTGGAGAGCATGGTGACCTGATGGATCGATTCGGTTGTTGCGTTTGGAGGATGTTTGGTTACATCCATGTGACGGGTCGAGAGTGGGTCAAGTGAATGGCCGGTCGGGTCATTGCGGGTTTTCGTCTTTGAGTAGTGCCTGCGGTCTGTGAGAGGGCGACGTGAGGGGGGGCGACAGTGTTAGGACAGCATACCGTGGAGTGGACAGTAGCAGAGGCGTGATGGTGCTTACGGTGGTGCAAAGGGGAAATCATTCGCCTGCCGCGTACAAAACCGAAACAAAAGTTTACCCCACTTTCCAAGTCTGGCCAACCACGACATGCTTCACTGAAACCTCATCATCCGTATTGTAAGGTTCACCTTGAGCTCCTTGTCAGCGGGCGTGTTGGCGGAAAGGGACGGCGAGGCATTGACCTCTAGTAGCCACGGTTTCAGCTTATCGTCGAACAGGATGTCGTACCCGTACAGCCCAAAGCAATGCTTGTCGTTGATCATCACCTGAGTGAAGTAGACGCGACACCGCGAAGAAATTACGGCATGTTATGAGTGGACCGTTAGCTCATACAAACAGCTCATACAAAGAGACTATGGTATCATCTCGAACGTGCAGTCTTTCTATGACTGTATGTATGTCGGTTTAAAATAACTACAACACCAGTTGCGACCACGCCTGTTTGTTGGTCGGTCAGTAAGCTCGGTTGATGAGAATCAAACAAACGACAAAGAAAAAACCGTACCCACGCACGCGCGAAAAACGCGAGCACACCTATGTACCTGTTGCACGGACAGGAGACTCCGCAGGATGAGCGACTGTATCTCGTGGAAGAGGGTATTAACCGCGGCCACTCCGTGGAGCGCCATGAGGTGCAGCTTCAGCTGCCGGATCCCCCACTTGCCGCCGAACTCCTTGTCGTAGCTCTCTGTTCGTTTCTGAGTAAGGGGTAGAAGAGAAGAGGCGTTGTTGAGGGTTAGCCGGCACGATGTATCACACCACCAACCTAAGCACGACAGAAAGCGCACGGGAGGGCGGTCACGCCCGAAGCACCCCCGCCCCCTTCTTCTGTCTCTTTACTCCCGTCCGCCCTTTGCTGCCATCCATGGTGCCTTCCATGGTGAGCAACTGCTGGAGTCTACTTGTTAACTGCAATTGATGCATGTCTTTGCTCCATGCTTCACGTTCTACCTGGTTCTCTCAGCACAACCCGACACTCAAAGCGCGTGCTCGCGATTCTGTCTTGGAGAATCAGGCCTTCGATCAGTGCAGCAGAGTCGCTGTCTTTCGCACCCGCACGGGGATCAATCGCACTAGGCCGGTTCTCAAGTGCTGGCACGCATAGACCGAACTCCTGGATGCAAGCAAACAACAACCGATATACCACATGCTTGCTCGTCGACACGACTCCTAAGCATGACGCGCGGGAAGGCCGCGACTCCCTCGTAAATGTAACACGGCACGTCAAAGAGCACGCGGAAAATAGAGAGAGATACCAGTACAGCGTCGACAGAGCTACTAGTGAGAAGTTCAATTCTGACAAGAAGAGGATTCGATCTGAAAGCCTCTCTTCCATCATCGTGCACGGCAGTGGTCGATTTACCTGTATGGCGATGTTCGTGAGGTGCCTTTCCATGTCCTCGAGGTCTTCCGTGGCGTTGGAGTAGCGGGCGTGCGAGAAGCGGCAGAACCCCGAGCGGTAAACCCACACCTGCTCATCACGTGAAACGAACATGTTCACCCAAAATCAATCCCGAGACTGCAGCCGTAGGAGGTATGAGTGGAGTCCTGTTTCCGCGCTACACCTACGTTCGGCCCTTGTACTGATATTTTTTTCGCATAACGCACGTTCGGTCCTTGAACTGATATGTCCCGCAGATGTTACGGCTGTCTGTCGTGTGCACAACAAGCGCTGAGTTGAAAATCGGAGCGCTTCAACAGCCAGGGCGCAGGCGTGCGCCCAAGTGTACACCCCCCTCCTCCCTCGCTACAAAGAGGCTTGGCGTTTGAACCTCTTCGCCCATGCCTCGCTTTTGACCAGCGCTCCTGGCTCATACCAGTTCCATGAAAGATGCGTGCCACCCAGGAAGCAATTGCTCAGGTCTAACAGTCAGTGTAAACTATTGAACTTTTCGTACAGAGGGGAAAGGACTCAGAGCGTCGTGCGATATCAACACACACCGTCATGGGCATGTACGAGGTGACGAGGACGTAGAGGCGCATGTCGAACTTGCGCCCCGCGACCAGGTAGGGGTTGGTGACGTATCGCTGCACGACGTAGGTCTCCGGGGTGTCTTCCTTGGTCTTCTCCCACCGGCTGTCGGACTTCCACTTGCTGATCTGACTCAGCTTCGTCACGATGAATATCCCTCTTTTCGCGTGATCCACGGAAAGAGAAGAAGACGACAAAAGGGAGAAATAAATGTCTACATCACGCAAAGTCAGAGAGAGGATCTGCGGCGCCCTCAGAAGCAAAGTTGAGCGTACATTCGCCCGACGTGGTGCCTTCGAAGAGCCCCGCGTACGAGAGGAGGGAAAAAGGCAAGGAAATCGCCCCGTTTCGCCTCGGGATCGCTCTCTCTCTCTTGTCTGCGCTTACACTCACACACACACTCTGGTATTCCTCGGGTTGTGCTCTCTCGCGCAGCCTGCATAAACATGGCACACACACCTGCCCTGCGAGCGTGCGATCGGCTTCATGATCCACTTGCTGTTGGCTCTCCGCTTTGATTCCTCCGCAAAGAGCGCGTACTCTCCGGGAAGAACGTAGGTCGTCGGCCAGAAGTCGTGCCGATCGGCCTCACCCTGATGGCCTTCTTTCTGGATCGATCTCTTTCTGCGTCAGCACGGCGTGGGTTCGTCAAGTTGTACAGCATATCGAGTTGAAGGACCGCCGTTCTCGCTGACTTGTAGTCAAAGTGGATATGCTGTACCTTGACAGGTTTAACCGAGCCGAACCGCAACCTACCGCGCCAAAATCGAAGGGTTTGATAGAGAATAGGCCGCAACGCAGCAGGCGTATGGGGCGATGGTGGAGAGTGTGCCGTAAAGCGACTCCCATCCCCTTGTCGTTTGGGGTTGAAGAATGCATGTTTTGCCGAAAGCAACAGAAGTGTAGCTATATAACCAGTATTTGTTCTTCGTCTTGGAAGAAGATTTGGCCTTACTCCCCTGCTGGCCTCTCATATCGATAACACTCCAGTGTTCGACGAAAGTTGTGTAAACAGTTCACGGTGTTCAATAACGACAGGAAGGTTTGAGAAACACTTCAGCTCACTCATGTCAAAATTGTCTACGTGGAGGTCTGCCGCGATTATTTGTATTGCCGCCCCCTCGCTCACCGCTTCTTGAGGTTCTTGACCAAGAGATCTTTCCGGCATAACTCTCGGTCGTTCCGAAAGTGGTTGACCCTCTGCCAGTTGAGGAGGTGCCTCGTGTCAAACGTGTCATAGGCGATATCCCTGGAAGAACGACGGTGGTGGTAGATAGCGTGAAGAAGGACCCTCGTTTAAAGTTGTACGGTACGAAGTGTCATTGGGGTTGGTAGAGTCTAGCAGTCTTCGAGCAAAGAGTCTAAAAGTACTGAATGCAAGCATTGAAATAAAAAGGGGACGTCGAATGCATGTGTCTAGGAACAACTCCTGTTGTACGGGGAACATGCTTCATTAACCTGGTACCCGGGTATGTCCTGAACGACTACGTTTAAGATTGCCGTTGAATCGCCCCCTCGCCGGCACTCCCAACATTTTGCGGACTGAGTGTGTCGATCTTTCGCCCCGTTGGGCTGCAACGAGAACGCTGCATCCCTACATCCACGCGTAGTTAGCAAGAACACAAGAAGAGCAGCCCACAACGACAATCATCCGAACAGGCTGACCATTGAATGGGGCGAAAGAATGCACAGACGGGCAGTAGTGCCACGTGCTTTCGTACAAAATGTGCGGCTCTAGTTGGCGAACATATTGAAGGTCTAGACTGTACCAGTACCGCCCTACACGGCGTTGCACGGCCACGTTTTCATGCAGCTAAACAGTGTCGAGGAAATCACTGACCGCTCCGCCCATATAAAGTCCCAGTCCGAGTCGCTGTTGGTCTCCCTCCACCCCCTGCGCTTCATGGCCTCGTAGATGGTGTTTGTGAAGGTGGTCTTGAATCGGATGGGCCCTCCAGGCCTCCCTTGATCTCCCATCCTTACAATATGCCTTGCAGAGGGCAAGGGTAATCGAGAACGGTTCCGATCGGCACCGACGAGGCCCCCTCGCTGTTAAAAGTTGTTCCTACGCCCTTCTTATGGATCCTTAAATCTCCGATCCACTTGTTGTTGTCGAAACAGATACTCCACGAGGTAACAGGCAAACACAAAAGGTAAGGGTCGCGAAACCGAACGCCACACTGGCAACCCGACAGCAGAACGAAGAACAAAGAACAAAGTAGCTGGCCTTTCGAGGCGAGAAGGCACGCAGAGGGGCTTCACCGCCATACATAGGTGTCGCCGACGACGTCGATGTTGAAGTCGAAAAACGAGGAATTTGATTCCAAATACGATCGAACGTTACATCGCAAATCCCGCCGCACCAGTCGGTCGGAATGTCTCCTGTCTCCTGCTATCATCCATCACATCTGATCGATCGATCATATGACGACAGGGGGCCTCTGTTTTGAGGTGAGTGCGTGTGAGAGGCAAGAGGAACAGGCCACAAAGGACACGTTGCCTGCGGGCGATCAGCGATAGCTCAGCAACCGAACACGCTGTTTGAGATCTCTGTCCTACACGCGGTGCCGCGTACGTCGTGAGTGTCGTTGCTGTCGCATACGCTGCTGCTGCTGCCTGCTGCGCCAAATCCGAGACGTTGAACTACCCTCTACTTGTCTTGTTTTCTGGTGCCAGACCGCGGCCCCTTTTTTGCTGTGCTATCTCTGCCAGCAGCCGAATCAACCAGTTCTTGCCTGCAGCTGGACCACACCACGTCACATCGTATCATGTCTGGTAGTCCTTTGGTTTATCGCTGAAGGGAAGGACTACCTTGGTTGTGACCTTTTGACTTGTGACTGCAACAGCAAAACAGGCAGCACACACCTGCGGCGGCACAGCTGCAGCAGCAGAGCAGAAGCCACAGCCAGTAGCAGCAGCTACATAGGCGAGAGAACCCGGACAGCTGGGGCTAGGAACCAGGGGAGAAACAACCGGAGCCAGTGTTGGCATGGACGAGGGAGATGGGGCCGCCAGCGGTGATGAGCAGTCCCCCGAAGTCGAGGGTGAGTGAGGGTCGTTCCCAAATGGGGCCGTTTGAGAGGGTGGGGCCTCTGCTGTGGAAGTTGTCCAACTGCTGCTGCTGCTGCTGCCGTCGTTTTGTGTAGACCGAGAGGAACCGGGCGCAGGCAGGCAGGCAGGCACATACAAACGTTGACCACGTGCTTGCGCAGTCCAGGATAAGCGCGAGAAAGAGCAGAGAGATAAATGTTGCCTATCAGAACTACTGTGCCACCACGGGCACAGCAGCAAAAGGAGCGTTGCCTCTCCAATGCTTCGTATCGCCATACACAAGCGAAAGCAGCAGCAGCAGCGGCAGCAGTAATACAGCAGAAGTCCTGTGTGCCTGCAGCTCGGGTCAATAACAGGAACGCATGGTTGTTTCCGCAACACGTGTGCAGTACAGCAGCCTGCAGACTGGCAGCAGCGTGCTGTTGATGGCGTCTCTCTCTCTCTCTCTCTCTCTCTCTGGCAGTACCTGCTGCTTGATCGACCCTTACGACCCTTACCCTTCGCCAACCTTCGTGGTTGCGCACATCTGGTTGCACAGCAGTCGACCAGCGCCCAGTCTCCGTCGTCCTTCCGCATGTAGTCCAATAGCATTGCTGCCAGCAAAGATGAGAGGACGGACGGCGGGGGTGTGGCCACGGAATGGACCTCTCTTGATCCCTCGACAGAGCTGGCGCAGAATTTTCCCTAATAGTGCGTGTAATCTGCTGGCCTCACGCACCGGGTCACGCAAGGTCTACTTCTGTAGACTTTTTCTCTCCACCCGACCCCAACATCAACAACCAGCTTGTTATCGGCACATACTTCTATATTTCGTTGATTTATGTTATGTACAGAGTGCAATGGAATATGCATCTTGCCCCGGGGAAGTGATCGACTTTCCGGGCAAATGGGCAAAATGGGCAACGGGCCACAACCACTTCCATGTCTTTGTGTTCTTCCCTCTTGGCTACATATTTGTATGGTAATGTTTTCCTTGATTTTTGCTCGCCTCGTTTCTGTTTCACTGCTGTTTTCTTCAGCACCAGTGGATGTTGACGCGATAGTGGAGGAGTGCATAGCCAAGCTGCTGTCCGTCAAGTCTCAGCGGCCGGGGACGGAAGTGGCCCTCCCCGGGGAGGACATCGCCATCGTGGTGAAGCGAGCACGGGAGGTGTTCCTGGCGCAGCCTATGCTTTTAGAGGTGCGTATCGCTGCTGCTTCTGCTTTTGGCTTATCTTCCGCCAAACCCACAGAATGTTGAAATAAGGAGTATAAAACAACGCCACCAATACCATTTTCTCAGACTGCTGTGTTTTAGAGGGCACACGTTCGTGTTTTTCAATTTTGAAGGCATCGTTTAGTTCGTTGATTATGACTTGTCTTCCAACTACAAACAAAATATATTCAATTCAAGCTTCCGAGAAGAAAAAAAAACAAACGATATCATAATTGTTGACTGTGTTTGAGAGTGGACACATTTGTCGTGCATCAATTTTTCATGCATCATATTGTGTGCTGATTAATTTTTAGGAACTAGGGGTGAGTGGGTTCGGGAGGAGCGAGTTGACCCTTCATAGCCAGCACTATGATGCCGCTGTCCTTGTACACTGCATTTTTTGGGAAGGGAGGTGGTGATCCTTCGAGCAAGCTATCTCGATTGCAATCCAAGACATCCCATAGGGCAGGAAGTACAGTGGTTCCAGAGAAATCGATCCACCGAAGTTCGGGATCGATCGAGAGATGCTTAATTTCGAATACTAGAACGATTTCGCACAAAAACATTTCAGGTATTAGCTACCCATACGGTTTAGACAAATCCCCCCAAGTAATAAGTCCGTTCAGTCCAAACTAACCCCCCGGTGGAGCATCGAGAGAGTCTCACAGCTGCAGCAGGCTGCTTGCTGCACATGTTTGTTTTTTTGTTGCCTCCATACGCACCCTCCCACAATAGCCTCGTCCTGCCGTCTACTACAAGCCCTTACCCAGGGTTGATGTTTTGCGCGTGGGATCACCAGTAAGCACCAACACCGCCAACGAAAAACGACGATAACGACAAAATGAATAAAAAACAATGCGAACACCCCACTCACATCATCGACCAGCACCAATATACCGTAAGGTTGCGAGTCAGCGCACAGGGGTGCGATCGATTTTCAAAGCGCGATTTCTCCACAACCAGGAGGGTGCGAGCGCCAACTGATACTTCTCCGGAAAGCTCTCGATGAGATATTTCCAAAACCACCCTCTTCGTCAGCAGTGGTAACCTCCTGATTGTGGAGAAATGGCGCTTTGAAAATCGGTGGCACCCCTGCGCGCTGACTCGCAACCTTACGGTATACAAACCTCAAGAAGCCCACCGCCAGGCGAAAGGGTGACTGCAGGCTGCTTTCCTGTTCTCTGTTGAGTCTGTTGGGTGTCATTGTGTTTGGTCCGGTGTGTGGTTTGTTTTCTTAGCGCAAGACACCGCTCTTGCTCGCTTCCCTCCCACCTTAAAGGAACTCGTAGCTATTACCCGCCTCACTGTGTGTGTGTTTTTTAGTACAGTACAGCAGTCGCATCGAAAGGGTGGCTGCTGCCGCAATTGTCCCACTCTGCCGTGGTGCACATTTCGCGACAAGGGGTAAAAACAAAAAGCTCTCCGAGGGCAATGGGCACGAGCGTCGCGACGATCGCGGGGTTCGCGGGGGGGGTTCCGTGTTGGATGGATGCTATGGATGGTCGAGTACACCTTGACCGTAGGACAAGTGCAGCCCTCGTGCGTCAACAGGTCGATGAAGCACCCTTGTTTGTGCCTGTCTGACAAAGCTTATCCTTGTTCATATCTCTTTGGGCGTCCGTCCTTGTTGATTTCTACCTTTTTTCGTCTCTTTGGGCGTCCATCCTTGTTCATTTCTACTTGTGTTCGTCTCTTTAGGCGTCCGTCCTTGTTGATTTCTACCTTCTTTCGTCTCTTTTGGGCGTCCATCCTTGTTCATTTCTACCTTTGTTCGTCTCTCTAGGGGTCCGTCCTTGTTCATTTCTACCTAATTTCGTCTCTTCGGGCGTCCGTCCTTGTTGAGTTCTACCTTTTTTCGTCGGCCCGTCTTGCCGCCCGGTCTCCGCCTTCCGTATGTAACAACGCAACAGGTGCGATGTCCGATCAACATCTGCGGAGACGTGCACGGGCAGTACCACGACCTGCTGAGGCTCTTCGAGATGGGCGGCTTCCCTCCCAGCGCCAACTACGTCTTCCTGGGCGATTACGTGGACCGCGCCAAGCAGAGCATCGAGACGGTCATGCTGCTGCTCTGCTACAAGCTCAAGTAAATGCGTGCCTGATGTCGTCGTACCATGTGCTAAGGACTTGTATGTACACATGCGTCTTTCTTTGCACCGAGACGGTCATGCTGCTTCTCTGCTACGAGCTTAAGTAAGGCGTGTCTGACGGCGTTGTATGTACGTGGTACCGTAGGGGACATGACGCAAGATACCACGCCCACCCTTGGACGGATTTTTCAAAGCTCGATTACGAAGAAAAGGATGCATACAGAGTAGATGAAACGATATTTTCGGAAAGCGAGGCGGCTTCAACGCCACCGTTTTCGCCGCTGCCAAATCTTTCTGCTCTGT
Organism: Ectocarpus siliculosus; assembly: GCA_000310025.1. Lineage (NCBI taxonomy): Eukaryota > Phaeophyceae > Ectocarpales > Ectocarpaceae > Ectocarpus > Ectocarpus siliculosus. The sequence continues at coordinate 4,107,885 of FN649727.1, read as the reverse complement.
GGTGGGAGAGCGAGTGTTTTTGAAAATCGGTGCCAGGGCTGTGGTATCTTACGTCGTGTCACCTCCTACGGTGGGCTTTCTTTTTCTTTTTGGGTGGTTTTCCGGTCCGGTCCGGCTGTGAGTCGCGAGCATGTCCGTGCCGAGACGCAGGGGTTTCCGAGTCGATGACATGTCGTGCACTTCGAAAATACGTTTCCGCCCTAACGTTTACATACGCAGCCAAAAAAAAGTGTGATATTTGGGTGTCAAAAGGGGTTTTCGAGAGCAGTGTTTCGAGGGGGGGTGCGTCCGCATGACGATTTTTTTTTTTCAAGTATGTCGTGTCGACGATTTTTTGTTGAGAAACGGAGCAATGAGAGCAGAAAGTCGCCGACAACCAATAAACCCACTTTCCTGCGGCACTTTTTTCCCATGCCCGCCGAGGAGTTTTTTGCGGTCATCCCTTTCAATATCCGGTGATCCATTTCAATATTGCCTCTTTCTCTCGTAACTCATGCGCACGCCCGTCTCTCCCCCCCTCCCTTCCTCTCCCTTCCAATTCCTTGCCGTGGCGCAGGTATCCGGAGTCTTTTTTTCTTTTGAGGGGGAACCACGAGTGCGCTTCGCTCAACCGAATCTACGGTGCGTATGTATGTATGTGTCCATCCTTCCGTCTGCCCGCCTACGGTTGTTTTTTAGCGCCTCTTTCGTGGGCTTTTCGCAGGCGTCCGCGCGAGCGATTGATTGGTTCACCGCTTGACGCACCGGCTCTCTACAGGTACCTAAAAGGAGTTGGATCTCTGTACAGGTATCTAGTGGACTTGGGAGAGAGTGAGGCAGGCAGGCTGAGATGTTGAAAGGGGATGAGAAGAAGTTGCCCTGAGCGATAGCGGTGTTCTGCAGCTACTGCTGTCCCCAACGAAATTTATCTTTTTGCTAGCTGTTGTTTGCAGTGGCTTTTCTACCTTGGCCGCGCACAGGAGAAGTCAGCTAGACTTGTTGCTTCTTACACACGAGGCCAGCTAGATGCCTTGCAGAAGAAAAAAACCCATCAGTTTCGAGCTCTTCTCCCCCCTCCGGTCCCCGCCTACCCTCGTGGCACACCCTTCTCTCCACCGTGGGAAACCCATAATTGGGGAAACCCGTATTCACTGGTCCCTTAACAACGAACTGCCACGACGTCAAACCCATTTGCTTCGAATGCTCTACGTACTTACGTTTTTGTTTTTTTCGTTAGTCAAACACACGTACACAAAGCCCTTGGATGGGCCATGAATTACACTACACTAGTGAACGTGTTATGCCGCCCCCCCCCCCCCCAA
>FN649727.1:4076424-4092268 GCA_000310025.1 Ectocarpus siliculosus | reverse complement strand
AACACCCCCCGACACAAACACAAACAAGTAGCGACGAGGACAGACGCGAGGATGCACGCACACACGGGCAAGTTAACACCGGAGACGAAGGAGTGACACGTTCGACGTAAGGACGCGGCCAACGGGTGTGTGTGGGCACGCACAGGATTAATTCGCACCGCCTTTGGCTTTCTTCACCCCACTGCTGTTTCCAACTATTACCACAAAACTATGCCGCAAACACATCATGGCATCATTCCTTCATACCGTAGTACAGATTCTGGGAGGTTCTCACCAGGGTCCACGATCCACGAAACAACAGTTAACTCCACGAAACCCGAGGGACCCATCGCATGTCGCACAACACACCATCGGACCTATGAAAACACCGCACCTACCGTACCAGAGGTGTGCAGCACGCACTACCTACCGCCGTGCACAACGGAAACCCGTCGGCAAACCATAGTAAACTTCGGCAAAACAAACATCCATCGAACCAACATTTGGCACGGCAGTCGCCAGTTTTCCTTACCGTAGTAGAGGTGAAGCCTGGTAAGGTAGTCCTTGCTGTAGTAGTTCGACCCGTACACGATCTGCCCGACCCCGCTCGGCACCCTCTGCATCACCGCCATCGCGTTGAAGAACATCTCGCGGTCCTGTTATCCCCCCCCGGCAAAAAAGGTAAAAAATCAATCAATTCAGACGGTTTCGTGCGATCGATCGAACGGTCGGTCGGGCAGCAGAGAAACAAGAGCGTGCTGAAACAAAAAGGCGTCGGATTCGTTTGTTGCGCAACGCGTAGGGTAGATGGAGGGCGAGCGCAGCACCAGGGTTCCGTTTTTGCCGCCCGCCGTTCCCTCTCGCACCTCCGTCGTCGGAAACCGCCGTTCTTCCGATAAGATAACAGAGGCAACACACAACTTTTCCATCACCGGCATTCCTCAGAAGCAGACAAGACCAAAAGATCACGTCGATAAATAGTACTCGCAGCAGAGAGGCATGTGCAACAGCAGGGTACACGATCACCCCCCCCCCCGCTCCCCACGAAAACGAGCAGCACACACCACGGGGCCGCCGGCTCTTTACCTGGTCACTCAAGGAGCGTATCTCCCTCCTCACGTACTTCACTTCGACCGTGAAACTGTAAGGCCCCGCCACTCTCGCCGACTCCTCGTTGCCCGTGGTGCCCCCCCTCAGGGTGGGGTCTTTCCCCGTCAGGGTGGGGTCGAAGACGACCACGGAGCACTGTCATTTTGATTGACCAATCATTCGGCAGACGTGGCGGGAGGGAGGAGGCACAGGATGAGGGGGAGGGATGCGCACGGGTTTAGAACAGCGAGGGGAGACCATGTGGGCGGTGGGAAGCAGCTGCTATGCATATGACGGCGGTCGGTTTTCGTGTGCGGTATTCGATACGTGGGGAGAGTCTACGCCCGTCTGCCTTGAGTGCGTTTCCGATGGATTGACGTCTGTGTGTTGGGTGAGCAAGTTGAGCACAAGTTGGTAAAAGAGGGATGCAGCAGTAGTAGCTGCCTACAAGAGCGGAGTCGCAACAATCCTTCCCTCTTTTGCCGCCGCACACCAAGCGCTTGTCGAACAGCTCCTCATGGGGCCGACAACGGAATACCTCAGCTTCTGCAGAAAATTTCGTCCGATGAGCTATGATCACAATAACGAACACACGGATTGTGTTGCCGCAAGACTCTTTTGAAGACGGGAATAACTCGTTCCCCACGCACACAAAATTCGTCTTGTGCATGTTAGCAAACAGCCCTGGCCCACACCAAAAAAGCAGTCGTCACACGTCATAACGCTAGCTCTATCCAGAGCTCCAAATCGAAAACAAGGCTTCTCTGTCTTCAGAATCGGGTTCTCACCTCGTATGATCCGACCGCGCTAAAGAGCACGTCCACCGATCGACCGTACCCTTGGAGGTGTCCATCAGCGTCCCACCTAGAGTACAAAGCAAAAGGGACGAAAAACCAGAGAGGCATTATATAAGAACGACATCCGATTTTCCAAGGCTGGGGGGTGGGGCGGGCGGGCGGGCGGGGGCATTTCGCCATCCTTTGGACCGCTGGTTGTGGTCTTATACGCGCAGCGCGCAGCCCAGTGTTTTTACTTCGCCAGACGAGAAAGTACCTCATGAACGAAGCTATGGCGACATGATAAAACAGGTTTGTACTTATGGTGTGCGCGTGCGGTATTGACAGCGTGCCAACCGCAGTTTAGAAAACGGATGCGGACGACGCCACAGAGCAGAAGGACTTCAATTCCTTGAAACAACCAGTACTTGGAGACCTATTCAATGCTCGAGGACAAGATTCGCACCACAAATCGTGTGGCGTTCGGACGGGCGCATCTGCGGCCATCGTGACGCGTCGGATAGCTCGTGGTGTGCTTTTAGTCTCATCTACATGCTATCTACGATTCTGGGTGCCAGTCTACAGGACCTTTCGGCAATGTTAATGTTTGACGAAGCGTGCACAGCAGTAGTTGCCTCGTTTAGTATCAGGATGGCAAAATCTTGTATATTATATTGTGTGTACCGTAAGGGTCGGAGAGATGGCACCCCCGTGTTAGCGTTTTTGTATAGCGTATTTCTCCACAACCAGGGGGGTACCACTGCCGAAAAGGGTAGTTTTGGAAACATCTCGTCCAGGGCTTTCCTGAGAGGTATCGGTTGGTGTTCCACCCTTCTAGTTGTGGAGAAATACGCTACAAAAAAACGCGAACACGGTGGTGCCACCTCTCCGACTCTTACGGTATTGAATCTGGTAAGATGATTTCATGTAGCATAAGCAGTAACGCGGTCAATTTTTGTCTTTCGAGCGATAAACAGGAACAAACCAGCGCTGCTTCGTGACGTGTACCGTCTTTGTTGTCGGTGTAAGCGCGAGCATCACCCACCCCCGCCTCTATGTACGCATACTGCTGTATGCGTATGTGCTGCTGTTGTGCCTTCGGCGAAAGTCGACACCAGGTTTTGCTTGTTTCAAGAGAAAACAAGACAGCACAAAACGGAGAGGTTGCCTCGTGTGACACTTGGACCCCAAGGCAGTGAATGTCAAGGTCGACGGCTGTAGCTAGTTGATCCGCGGCGGGCGACTGTTTTCATGAAAACACGCTAGCGGGTGCCCTGGTTGCGTTGTGTGATGCATTGCACACGACGACGGCACCGACGAAGGGCCTCTACATGTATCCTCTATCCTCTACTATACGACGCTGTGTGTCCCATTTCTGGAGGCCATTGTTGTGACAGCAGTCAACATCCAGCACCAGGATCCATACATGTAGTAGTTTGCGGTATTTCGACCGCATCTATGTGTGCTTCGTTGGACGGGGCGTTAAACTCACTGGACTCCTTGTCCAAGCCCATAGTATCGGTCCCACATAACCATATTCTACATAAGGCTGTGAGCACTTCAGGCGCAACCCCGACCATAACTTTTGGGTCCAAAATCCCATATGATCTGCGGTGTTCATTTTCACGTGAAAAAAACATTCCGCATATTTTCTCGTTTGACCCTTTGAACCTTTTTTCTGCATGTTCGGCCGCGGCGGCAGCAGCTTGTTCCGCTGCTAACGTATCTACCTGGCTGGCAACGGCGTCTGTGCGTAAAAGGATAGGCGACTACCACAAGTGTGCACGGGCACATACCGTGACAGTAGGCCAAAGGGGATCAGCGAATACACACAGCAGGCAGACCGTTATCGAAAACGGCATCTACCTCTCGCGGGGAAAAGCGGCAAACCACTCTTTTTCCCCCTCATCTCTGGTGCCTTTCGTCGAGCGTGCTCCCTTTTTTCTCACCTGTATTCCAGGTGTTCTCCCGACACGGGCCAGTCCAACAGCTCCATCGTGGAGGGCTTTAAAGGCTCCGCCATGTGCTCCCAAGGGTACAGAGTAATCGGGTTTTGCAGGGTGTACGTGTTGAACATCCGCACTTGGAGCTCCGTCGTCGTCGTTTCTCCGCTACTATCCACCTCCGCCGCCAAGTTCGCTTGCTGCTGCTCCCCAGCTGCCATCGCCCCCCCGTCCATCCCCGATTGCTCCACCGGCGTTGACGAGGCGCTGAACGAACCCCTGCTCGGGGACGACGGCGCGATGTATCTCGACGACGTCGTTCCTCCAAGCAACCCGCACCCGAAGAAGACCACTCCGGCAAGCACGGATAGCATGACGAGATGCCGCCGCTCGTTGCGGAACGCCATGCTCTTGCTACACCTCAAGCTGGGCCACGAGCCCAGGCGTTGCTCTCCCATGGCTTCCGTGTCCCGGGTCAACGAGTCCGTCTCCTCCGCTCTTCTCCTCTTGTTTTGGGACATCGAGCTCGCTCTACTCGCCACTTCCGGGGCGAAACCAAGTGATCGTGTCACTCGTCACGGAATCACTCATGCCTCGCTCCTCTCGCTCCTCTGGTCACCGCCATAGGGGGGTACGTGGATGCACAAATCAATCATTCTGCGTTGCCCCCAGCGGCTTTGCTTGCTTCGCACCGACCCCACCTGTCTCCTCCGCCGCTCTCTCGATTGCTGCGGTGACACCGTGGCTTCATAGGTGGTGCCTGGCGGCTATGAAACCTGTCGATTTACATGTACTACTGCAGAAGACATTTTTTTGCCATGGCCGGTCTCCTGTGCGCCTCTGCTGGGTCACGTGCTAGATCGCGTACATGTACCGATGCTCTTCTCTCCGCAACGTTCAGGCGCGGATGCGCAGCAGCAGCAAGACCGACACCGCCCGTGGCTGCAGCGAGGGTGGGGTTTGTCGTGACCCTAGAGCGTTCCGTTGTCACCGACACCGAGGACGGGGCTCTATGGAAGAGGTATTGCTTACAACGCGCTCCTCCCGTAGAGCTTGACAGACTTGGAACGAGTACACTGATGCGGTTCAATTCAACTTGTGCCCGTTGTTCAATTGGTGTTATATTGTTGTAATCTTAAAGTAGGCTGGTACATAGCGCCAGGCTAGGTGGTAGGCTATGTTTCGTGCTCCCGTGTGGCTCTTCTCCTGTCTCCTGGGCATCCATCTCCGTCTACATTATTTTTTGCGTTTTGTGCTGCCGCAAACGCAATGGAGTTCATCGTGTTCACGTCACGCCCGCCTTTCGGCGACATTCAGCAATCGGTGTGGGCAGAGAGCACCCATTCAATGTTGCCGCCACCGCTTTCCGTCACCATGCACTTACACTCATGTTTTCGGTTATAATCTTGCAGCGGAGTGTTCGACGCGGAAATACATCCAGACCTACCCCCGGCGGGTACCATGGCTGGGCTTGCCCGCTGCTACCTTCGAAGAGCGAAGGCGGCCGTGTTCGAGATGAGACCCGATGGGAACAGCGACAGCAGCAGCGAAGGGGAGAAGGCAGCAGGATCGGATACAGACACCGTTGGTCGATGCGTTGCTAAGGAAGGAAACGAGGGGGGCTATCTCGTCCGCACCGTCCCCGTGCAACTGTCGCGACAAAAGGCGAGAGACGCAGCAGGTGTCGATGATGATGCGCGCTCCGAAGGCAACCTTTACGCAAATAGTACAACACATGATACAACGGTATGAACGAGCGCATCTTATGTCGAAGGTGGGACAAGAACAGGGGCTGATACGTCAAATACATGCCGCCGACTGGCGCCAGACTACGATTTTCATCACAACAACATTGGCCGCGTCTCGGCACCAGACGTTCGAGGCAAGCTGCTTGTTCGCACCTTGAACGAGAATGGAGAGCAAACGAACGATGAGCGTGTTTACGCCGACCTTGAACAGATACGTACATTTTATGGAGTGGTACCTTTTAATCGTCGCACTACCGAAAACATCTCATCTGGCGCCCCCCCTCCCCGTGGCCGTGGCGTGGCACACACACACGTCCTTGCTGCAGGAACTTCGACGACGCCTTGCGGTAGCGGCAGGGGTAGATGCGGAAGGGGCCAAAGTCCGGAACGTGCGGCCTGCCGATGCGCTACTGCTGGTGCGTTTGTGGTCATTACCCGCAGAAGAGGGTCTTGACTTGTGACTCTTTTCGCGAAAGTGTCCCGTTCTCGCGAACGTTTCCACCGTCCCAAAACTCGGGGGACTATGTATCGGGCGAGAGCTAACGCAGGCTAAACCACAGCCCCCAAGGGACGGGTTTGACCTACGGCGTTAGCATTGGCACACGCCATTGGCATTGCCAGACAGTGCTGTCTGCGGTTTGTTTTCGCCTGAGCTTATTTATCACCTATCTCGACGCGTTGCGATCCGCCATGTGTCATCTGTTATGTGCCATGTGTGTCTTGGGAAGGTTTCTGGAAGCCACCCCGGGCGACGCCTGCCGTTCGCCAAGAGTTTCCTCCCGGACGTCTACGACGAGCTTCGCTTGGCAACAAGCATGCGAAATAGGTGAGAGCCTTCTAGGCGGAGCCGATGAGAAGCAGACTGGTGCCGAAAGCAATGCGTTCTGACGGGTTTTTTTGTTCAAGGCGAATACCCTCGGCGGATCGTTGTGTGTCAACTCTCGTCAACACGACGGTCACCAAACTCTTTCCTTGGATACGGTGAGTTGGTTTCCATGCTCGTTTTCACATACAGTATATTATTTTCCGTTTGGCGGCTGTGTCTTGCAATCGCGCAATCCCTCACTCGCAAGCGGCCGTTTGCCGAAGGGGTTGGCCCTTTGGGCAGTCGCGAACCCTTTGGCGGAGGCGGACGAGGCGGGGGTTGACCGCGTTCGGAAGAAGGTGGAGCTCGGGGCAGAGGTTATTCTCACGCAGCCGCCTCTTGCTTGGGAACTATTCGAACGGTGAGAGAGAAGACCTTCGGAGGAGGCAAAAGCCTTGCGGCCTGTTGTACCACAATTTTTTTTAGCGCCAAGCCGCCGGACGGGCGCGTGAAGACTCTATCCTAAATGTTATCTTGTATATGCAACGGTAGGGGCATGTTCAGCGCCCCCCTTTATACCCGGTTCGGTCACGCTTTGCTATTTGCGGTCGGCTTTCGACGTAACGTCGTGGTGACCCCGACGCCAGCGGAAAACAAGCGGGTGGCACTCGGCTCGCGCAAAAAAATGGACGTGGCTTACAACCATTCTCCAGGTGGCTGCAAGGCGTTCACGCCAGCGGGGCTCTGGGGAGAAGTGCCGCGGCGAGAAACGCCGGATTGACGAAACCCGGGGAGGGGACGGATGCCACGGTGAAGATATTCGAAACGTCCGGGTCGACGGGCGAAGAGCGGTCTACTCGCCACCCGCTTGCCGCAGCAGAGGGACGAAGAGGAGGAGACCCCGCAGCGAGGATTCTGGTAGGGCTGCCTGTCATCACCTCACCCAAGGGGCTCCGCTTCTGGCTCGACCTGTGCGGGTTGCACGACAAACCGGGTGTCTGCAAGCAGGTCTTCGAGGCCTTCGGACAACCTTCGTCGGTCGTGGCGAGAACGGGGTCTGAGGAACCACACGCACACCCCGCCGGGGAAAAGCAAGCAACAGCCGTTGCTGGGTCGCCTCCGTCCCCGTACGGGCAGGAGTGGTTGGAGACTACAATGTTGAAGCTCAAGAGTCTAGACGGGAGCGGGTTGGGCGTGGCAGGGGTGCATCTCATGGCGCCTGGCCGAGCGCCCCGGCGGCGGGCGATAGAGCTTGCCGCCACAGGATTTTTCGGGAAACCTCGCTGATGCCGGTTGTTCTAATTGTAACCGTAATTTTTTCATTCTCAACCCGTCAAACCAAGCCGTGTGCTCCACCTTACTGTCACGAGTCTCTTCTCTTCTCGTTGTAAAGTTCTTTCCCCGCACGCCCTTAACATCGGTGCTCGAGTCACGATACACTGACAATTGCCACACAATTATATCACAACGGCCACAAAACATCCCCCCCTTCCCCGAAGTTTTTGTCCGCATGCCCTCATCTATCACGGCCAGCTTGTAACAACTCTACGCCCACAACGTGCAGGGCCGAGCCGCTCACCTTGAACAAATACAATTCTCCACCAATACATGGTGAGTTTCTGTGTACATGAATCACATCCTCCCACGGTACCCCAGAGGACCGGGGCATCGGTAGGCCCCCGCGTCCGAAGACCATGCGCATGGTAATATTGTGTACAGTCGCTGGCACCCGAATCCCCTTTTCCGTTCCTCGCAAAACTCCGAAAATACAAACAAGCCACCACAAAAAAAAGACAATACGAGCAATATGCCCGACTCTTCCCTCAACAACGCCAAGCGTCACCCATTCAAACTCAAAATGGCGCACGGCACCCTCCTCAATAAACAACCTATCGCACTGCAGTCCCCCTCCCCCGACCTCCATTTTCCCTCTTCCTTAACGTTCAACAGTATAGTGTTGAGGAAAACCTGAAGGGGTGGTTCAGCCGGAAGCTGCAGCAGCCACCTAACCCCGCTGTTGCTGCCGACATACATCGGGACCCTTTTTACACGCAGTCCCCGCCCCCCGCCCCCTCGAAGAAAATCTCAAACGATATGAACACGTACAGAGGACCCACCAAGTATCCACGTAGCCCGTAGCCCCCCCCCAGCCCGTTTTTATGTACATCTCCCCACTGGACGCGTCGATTGTGGATCCGGACGCGTATGCCGAACTCCCCTGAAGAATGCACAACGTCCTCTCCACCCCTTCGTTATCAGAGGTTATTATTAAGTCTGTTTGTAAACAAGCACGCCCTCGTGCGCACACACCACACACCACCATCGCCATTTTTTTCCGATCGCTTTTGCGGCCGAACAAACACACCTACCCCCCGGGGGTCGCTACCGCCGCGCGCCGTGGGCGAACAGGGGTGGCGTTCTGCCATCCAAGCTGTCCTTGGATAACACCTTGTTGGAAAGATCCCGCTACTTCACCACGCATTTCCAGATCGTCCACTGGCGACATCGCACGTTCTTCGCCAACTTTTGTTAACCCCGCTCGGTTTGTTCTAGGTAAGAATGCCGCTTGTGTCCTCATCGCTTGTTCGCCCTTCTTGGCTACGTCGCATGATGAAGCGCCCGACGCAAGTAGGCTGTTCGGCGCGGGAGTGGGGTGTCGGAGAGGATGGTGCGAGGGCGGAACGGAGGATAGACGGAGTGGAGTGAGCAGGCAGAAAGAGGAGGACAACGGCAAACCCTTACGGGAAGGAACCGAGAGAACCCACCGAACGTGGAGCGCCGCAATCAGACTCAAAGCAGGCTTCGGCACAATCGGCTACGATGACAACAACTCTTTTCCGGAAGATTCAGTCGTTCGTTTATGGGCGACAAAGCTTTTCCCATACTGTAACTCCAGTAACTTTGCCATCAATTTAAACGAAGTACACGTGAGGGGACGAACCTGCACCTGCAGTCAGCCAGTGAGCCTAAATAAACGCGTACATACCAGCCAAAGCAGAGCGTGCATACTACGGGCGATTCCCGGCACTGGACGCTAGAGCTGCTTGGAGAGGGCAAAGCGTCGGGTACGTATGTATGCCCCCCCCCCGCGCGCGCGCCAGATGCCACAAACGCAGCCGTTCAACGGAACAGAACTGTGAGTCTGCTCCTCACCTCTAGGAAGCCGTACATGACGTACCCGCTGATCTTCAAAGGGATCTGTTCGGGGCAAAACCAAAACCCGACAAGGGGGAAGGGAAGGGGGGGCAGAGGGAAAGCAGTGCGTCGGAACAGAGGTGGGCTAGGGTGGAAATACTTCCCGCTGTGTGTCTCACCGCACACGCTGCTGAACAGCGGTGAAAATCGTTTTGAGAGCAGGGGGGCAACATCAGCCCCTCCCTTTTACGCCGAGACGTGCCACGAAGGGTGAAATACGAAGACAAAGCAGAGGGCCAAACGCGAGATTTTCTGCTTCGATACTTTTCCCGAGGAGACTTTGCGAGTTGGTACATTTTGGCCCACGCTTTCCACACTTCTGGACATAAAGGCAGAAGGGGGACTTCTGCTTGCGTGCTCCGACTTTCTCCTCAGCGCTCAAGAGTCCACACGCATGGCCTCGATGCCGAGCATCACACCAACGGCCTTTGGTCAAAGGGGACTTGCACCGTGCTGCCACGAACCTTGGAATCGGGCGGACCCTCAAGCTTAGTTCCCCAAAACATGTGGTCCCCGTGCATCTGTACGCCGTGGCTCTTGGAGCGGACTACCGTCATGAACATCCTGATACGCACGTTTGGTCGGGAGAGGGGGGGGGGGGAGGGGCACAGCGATACTTGGTGCAAGGGCCTTGAAAACACCGCTACCAACTGTCGTCAAGTTCATACACGCATACGTTAGGAGCGCGTAGGCAGCCGCTTGTCTCTTACCAACTTGGGAAACTATCAAGACAGTGCAACCTAAGATCTGACATCCCCAACCTCAAGTCGCACACATACATGGTACGTAGTTGAACATCAAACCGTCGCCGTGAAGCTCAAACCGCTGATATATTTCAAGCACGTGGAATCTTTGGCCATGGCGCCGCGACAACGTTGACATAATCAACACTGTCGAAACAACGGGCCCAACAGAAAACGCTTGCGTTGATTCAGCCTGTCGCTCACGGAAGTACACGTCTCACTCATTGGGTAAGAGCGGAGTACAGACCTCCGTAGTGGAACAATTTTCAACGCGAAGGCAGCGGCAATACAGCAGCACACCTTTCAGTTCCCCAGAGGTTCCACCTCCCTCCTAGCTGGCCACTCCCCAGCCCCTTCAGGCTCTCGAACTGGAGGTCCTCCCCGAGGTGAAGGCGGAACACAGCTCCGGTGTCCTGCCACATCAGGACCCAGTCTCCCGCGATGGCCGCCTTTGAGTACTTGGGGGCGACGTACTTGGCCTGCGACGCGCGTCCGAAGGTGCGACGTGATGCGGGTGACCGCCAAGTGTTTCCGGTTTTGGCTTGAGTGGGCGGTGTTCGATACGAGACTGACCTACTTACTTGTGTAGGCCACTCAGCCAAGCCCCGTCGCAGATAACAGGCGGCTTGTTCTTGGCGGGAACAGCAGTTGCGCTCTGCAGGCCGTTTCGAAGCACAATAACAGCTACAAGCAAGGCCTGTACACTCGTAGCCACCTCGTGCACCATGAGTCAACACCGTCATAAGGGAATGAATTGATCATTAACGCCACCCTTGGAATAGCGTGGCAAGGCCACGGCAACCCTTCTTGAACCAGGTATCTGCTCACCTATGTACTCCAATGTGGAGTTCCTGACTTGTGACAACTCCATGTGTTCCGATGGTGTGATCGTCGTACCAACGTGTTTAGACCATCAACATCGACAGAGATGACACATACCCATAACTGGTGCAGTGGTAGAGTTACTGGATTTACGTAAAGGTGGCAAGACGGTAGGGGCTGCTGAAGGGCCGACAACATCTTTCAACAACAGCAGCAACACTGACCGAATCGTTCGCCTCGGCGGCCTTTTTAAGGTCCGACGCCATGGAGGACTCCACCGGCGTCATCTTGAACTTCCCGACCACCGCAGGGTCCATCTGTCCCTCGATCACGCTCCCTTCCACGACAGAGCTGAACTTCTTCAGCACGCCGACGTACCTGCGCAGAAACCAGCCAACAAGAAAGAGACAAAATCGAGAATACGCATAAGGAACGCGCCGGACCAGATACGAGGGGGAAGTTCAGAGCGCGTGTGTGCGGATATGTTACGATAGGCTTCATATGTTGTGGAAGAAGAAGCCGGGCAGCGGGCGCGAAAAAAGCGGCGTGTTTTGTTGCGGACGTTGTTGCGGCACACCCTGCATGCAGACTTTTCCCCACGAAACACACAGATTCAACCACCATGAAAGTTTGGGTCTTGAGTTGTTGCGTGTGCAAGCACCAACACCACGACGATCAACCGTCTTCCACAGTTTCCCTTCGGTACTTGCAGACATATCCGTTACCCGCGCACAATCTCTAACCCTCTTGGATCCTAGACCTCATGTATAGCTAGCTTCCCTGGCTACTTGAGAGCATTAAACGGTGACGATTGGCTTTGATCCACACGCTTACTTGAGGTCGTCCAGAAATCTGGACTGTGACTTTCGGTTGACCGTGAGGGAGAACTCGTTTCCTCGCACGCGCCAGCGCCCCGCGTGATCGTCCTTCCCGTCAGTCCCGCTCACGGCCGTGTGCACTGGGGGGTGCGGGACGTTCAAAACAAGAGAGCGAACGGAGATATAAAAGCCAGCGGTGGTTATTAAGGCACAAGCTGTTGGGGGGGTTCCCTTCGACATGCAGATAAGATGCACTCTGCTGCCTTCAAAGGGAGAGCGGGCCTCGGCCTCTGCCTGTAATCGAGTATGCAGTATGCAGTGCACAACTCTGCCTACCGTCGTCATCAGAACCACAGAAATAATTGCAGGGGTCCTGAGTCCTGAATCTTGGGTACAACACTTTCTACGACGCCGGTAGTCTCGTGAACAACGGCAGTGTCATTGAAGCCGCAACGTGACGACTACCACAGCGGTAGTGCTGTTTAGAACATATGTATGCGTAGTATTCAATCAAAGGGAGCTACCCGTTCGAGATACAACCTAGAGCACAGCAAATCAAGGCAGATGGGTTCCTCAAATTTTGAAATTTTGAATTTTGAAAATCACGTCAAGTTCAGCACCCCAGGTCAACATGCAGCCAAAAAACCGCTCCTGCCTTGTGAACCTGAAGAGGATACCTTGAAGCGTCTACAAGAGGTTGCGGGACATTTTGGATTCAAAAGATAATAGCAGGAGACCTGTTTGATAAAATGATCGCTCGTTTCGGCTACCACGCACGAAACATCATACGACAAGCAAGGGTCTACAGAAGGGGCTCCGCGTCATCGTGGCTTCTGATGGAAGAAAAATTACCAAACGATGAGGAACGACAACAACTTCTGTGCTGCTAATACACGCTCACACGCTGTGTGCCAATAGAAGAGTCACCTGATCCGTCGTCGAACAGAAACACGAACATGCTGTTGGGCTTCTGGGTGTCCAACACCGACTCCACCCTCCACGATCCAAGGCCGTTAGGCGTGCTTCTTCCGAACAAGCCTGGCGCGGGAGCTGATGGAAATCCATTTGTCGTGTGGGGACCGGCGCAGCAAAGGACGAGGAACGTGGTCGCGACAAAAGAATCGCACGGCATGCTTGTGTTGGTCTCTGCTGTGTGTGCACTGACACACGCTGCTGCACTACACAGCACAGTAGTGAACAGCGGTGGTGCTTGCGTGGCCACTTCAAGTGTCAGTCAGCGGCTCCGCGACATCATCGGGCAAGAGTACCTATACCCCGGTGAACGTCTGATAGTTCAACTTTGGCGCACACGCTCCCGCGCCTGCACAGGCGATGATCGTCCGTTCTTCCCCGCTGTGTCGTCCAGGAAGCCTTTAGAGGGAGAGAGAGGGAGGGAAGGATGGGAAACAAGCTTGGCCACCCCCGAGCTGCGCCGAACGGCCATCTTGCAAAGTATGAAGAGGCCCACAAGGAAGTGGAAATCTGCGGACAAACTCTGCGTCAAGTGTCAAGGTTCCGAACCAACAGGGTGCAAGAAGCGGTGATGTTGTTGTTCGCACTGGGTGCAAGCACGAGGGCATCTTTTGGGGTAGGCCGCAAGAAGGCGGGGAATCTGCAGAGTGAGCAAGCTCAGCAGGGGATGGGTGATGGATAGTCTTGAGCAAGAAGACGTGCGGCCACCTTATCGTGTTCTCGTCAACGGAAGGACGATACAACGCAGGGTTCTGTAGCGGCTGCAGCCTCCAGGCTCCATGGAGGCCCGCCGCTCAGAATGCCGTCTTTCAGCGGCGGACGATGTCGACCTCGACCTCTCACCGGCAGCCGCAAGTATCGACGCGGTTCCCGGATTTCGCAGCTCCACCCGAGCTGCTCGGAATGGCCGTCTCGTTCGTACTCCGTACTCCGTACAAGTAGTATGATACGGGGTGGAGAGATCCAGGAAGAAGGTTGGAAATCCTTAGCGAGCGTACCCAGCCGGAGAGACTGGTGGGTGAACGTCACATCAGTTACAGAGGCGGCCACCCCCCGCCTGCACGAAAAATGCTCGACTGTGCTCTCTTTACCACGAAAAGCCTGATTCGGGGCATCAGATCATTGCTAGCTCATTGCCCGCGCGGGCAAATGTATCGATGGCAGAGGCGCATGATGCCGCGCTGGATAGCATGCAGGTGGTAGCAAGTTCCACAGGAGCCGCTTATTACGTTGGGTGGCGAGGACACTCTTTTCTGCGAAGAAGATGGGGGCCTCCCCGAGAAGCTGTTGCTGGAAATTCGCACAGGGCTGGCGGATTGCCCTTTCCTTTGGAGATCCCAAAGCTGGAGATGACGGGGGGGACAAGAACAACGTCTTCCTGCGACAGCAGTTAAGACCATTGTACACCAGGTGTGTCCGATCCCGACGAGCTGGTGCAGCGACTGGAGTTGGGATCCACAGCACGGAAGAGCGTGAGACTGTGACAAGAGGAGGCCGGAACGAACCCCCCGTGTCCAGACAGCATAGACAAGTACAGGTCAGGACAAGTCGAGGGGGGGGAGAGTTCGCTGGTGGCTATGTACCGTTCTCTGCCAACAGAGTGACGTTCAGGTACTTGGTTTCGTTTGTTATTGCTGACCCCCTACTGTCTTGTTCTAAGTATTTTGCCACACCATCCTCTCCACAACTTCGCCGCTTCCCGTTGAATCTCTATTTAGTTTGGTCTGTCGTTGGTTTTGTTTGAATACGATTCTAACGCGTCGCCATTCACCTTGAATCACGGGAAGCCCGAAGGAGTGTAGCTGGACTTGCCGCTGCCGCAACCTTTGTTAGGTTCCCTTTTTGCCAAGAACTACTGTAGGTCGGGCCGGGGCTCCTTCTTTGAGTACTCCATGCTTTGTTCAGACACGCAGGCTTGACGGGGCGTTGACAAAAAAACTCTTGGCGCATTCACGGTCATTTGTCTCGTTCGGAAGTGCATGTTCGAAGGCGTGTTTTGCATTGACGGTGGCGGCACTGCTGTACCTGGCGCTTAGTCGTTGACCGCGACCGCGTTCTGTGGTTTTGCCTTGAGGTCTTGGATCGACAGCAACCTGTTGCCAAGGGTACGAGGTCTCATCTGTCGCACGTTGAACGTAGGATGGGTGCGAAAAGGGGAACACCCATGCTTCAGCCCGTACAAGTTGAAAATAGGAACCGTAAGATGGAAGACTTTTTAATTCTTGGGAACCATTCTTCTTTCGCCACCTATTTTTGGGCCGCGCTGATGCAAAACAGTTGGGTAGACATTGGTCCCAACCAGCGCAACTCGCACAGGCCTCGGATTTGTACGAAACCAGCGGGAGATCTTCGACATGTCCCATGCTGCATTCGTAGGTAGGTTTTGTACCCTTGCTGTACTTTGGGCCGGACTAATGTCATGTCATCACAGCTGAAGGTGCTGGTACTTGAAGCCTCTCTACACAGCTCTCAGCACCACGCTTCACGTGTCGGGTCCGAGTCGAAAAGAGATGACGGCATCGCTCGGGGCTCGCCACAAGAAATCGAGGTACAGATAGCAACGACACAGAAAGGTTGTGGCAACTTTGGATCCCCACCAAGAAGGTCTCACCAGCGATTATTCAAAGGTAGCTGCAGAGAAATAGTAGCGGAGAATCACGCGCTGTACGTGTTCTTTCTCCAAAGTTGTTGAAACATCCCGATGCGACCGAAACCTACATCCAATCTCAGTGAGGGCCAGCAAAGGAATCAACCCCTCAGCGCCAGGTTCTTATCGACCAAGGATCCACAATATCGCCACTATCTTGTTGACCTGTAGAGGATACCCGCAACTATCGATATAATGCTGCAGCGGTTTTGGATCCCAGCTCCAGCGAGAGCTGTTGAGGAGTGAATACCTTTCCTTAAGGTCTAAGCGTCCCTGGGGACACTCTACAATCGTCGTCGTGCAACAG
>FN649727.1:4059060-4072957 GCA_000310025.1 Ectocarpus siliculosus | reverse complement strand
CGAAGTAAAGGAGAAATCTGGTTCAAATAGTTAGTATACGACGTGTGTTGTTGTGTGAGGAAAAAATTAGCTCCCGTTGGGAGGAAATTTTTCCTCCGGTGAAATTGGGTGAGAGAAAGAACAAGTTTAGTCTCATCAGCTGCTGTGGGAAGAAAAACAGAAGAAATACCAAGTTTTAGTTTTTTTCTCTCGACGAGACCTTCCGCAATGGCACATGAACCTCACTTCTGCTGTTGACTGGCTTCCCCAGAACAAAGTGGAAGGTCGTTCGTTTATTTCCGCCCGAATTAGCTAACGTATGCATAGCAACGCTCGGTCGTTTACGCTCGCGATGATGGTAGCGGAGCACATACAGTCTAGCCCTGCATTCATACCACATGCCTACAGAGTACATACGATAGGGTGAGACGCGCATAAACCTAACGAAGAGAAGCGGTTTGCCCGCGATGCTTCCTACTCCAATCGGCATCGAATACAGAATTCTCGCTGTCTTTCTTCAACAGCAGTACCAAATACACGTGTCCAACCGTGAAGGACAGCCTTGTAAGTATGCGTGAGGGCTCGCGCCTACCTCGACCCTCCCCGTACATAGCGCCTGTTCCATCGGGCCAACATCTCGTTTCGCAGCTGAAAATGTGCGTGCGTGCCAACCTGTTTTGGCTTTGCTTGTAAGTACATCTCTGCTCAGAACGTACCGGAGGGAAAAATATTTCTCGACCGTGACAAATTGTATTTCACGCGGAAACACTAATGGCACATGGCACGAAAAATCCGACGCTGTTCGGATATTCTAGGTGTTTTCCTCGGCTATATGCATACACATGGCCGTCTACCCGACACTAAAGTGATGCTGACTATGCCGTTCGCTCCTTAGGTTTACCCATCACGGACAAGCTTTGTTCCGTAAGCTAACCGTTTCTGAAAGCGGTCGTGTCAGCAGTTAGTTCAATTGCTGTTGGTTATCCCCAACTAGCTGTTTGTGCTCATGCCCCTTCTCAAGGCTACCCCACGGCTATTTTTAAGGGCGTACTTTTTGGTTCGATGGCGGGAAACAGACGAAAGGAGATACCCACCCCCCACGGCCCGAAGACGTTGACGTCTATGCGGCCTGGCACAAGGTGGATTCGTGAACTGCAGGGATAAAAAGGGAGGGGGACGAAAACGGACGAGGAAGACAAATGCATGAGAACAAGTGGTGAAACACTAGTTAGCAGTTAGCACCAAGTTGTATCCATCCGGCAGGAGTGGTATCGTTATCGTTTCAACCCGAAAGGCAGATCCTAGCTTCGGCACCGCATCGGGGAGAAGCGTTCTTGTTTTTCCCTAACGAAAACTACAACTTTTCTCTCTGTGGCTCCCAGTAAGACCCAAGAGAGTACGCAAGAGGTTCTGTAATCTGGATACCATCCCTACGCTCGTCAGTCTCTGCACCCCCAATGCGGGAAAATAACTCGCGAAAGCCTCGCCTTTGCATGGTCTTGAGGTAGTAAGGTTCGGGTATTGGTAACATGACAACATGCGCTTTACGAAAAGAGGCGAGCGAAGAGACAGCCTCGCCGCCGAGGCAATGCAAATGCCAGCCAAGGTTGGGGGCGAACATGTGACTTGTGCCGCTAGAGTGCAGCAGCACCTACCTTCATCTCACGGAAAACAACCGACCGACGCGATCAGTGAAGCGAAACTGCTGCTGCAAAAGACAGGGCGAAATTGAACACGTGCAGAGCAGGTTCACCCAGCACGTTTTTACAAACTCTTTTTTAATCAAAACCCGAAAGATTGAATCGCCCCCCTTTGCAAGCCATTGACAACTGCGCCGGTGGCCGATCAATTCTTTTTTGGTGTGCAGGTGCAAGCCTCCGGTGCTGTCCCCGGACACCGCCGCCGCGAACTCGAGGGTGTCCGCCCTGGCGACCGACATGCTAGAGAGGGGCTGGGTCACGCGAGAGGAGTACCAGCAGCTCCTGCATGGCGATCGGTGAGAGGAGGGAGAGAGGGAACCGCACACCCCACCTTCTCTCTGTTGTTGTTGTTGGTGGTGGTGGTGGTGTTGGTGGTGGTGGTGGCGATCGGCCCCAGGTGAGGACTATTGTTGCAGCGACAGCAGTAACGTTCGGGTAGTTAGTTGACACGAAAGTCTTGACTGCCGTGCACAGCCTCTTGTGACTGACGTTGAGTGTATCATCAACTACTGCTGTCCTTGGGTGGATGGCTCCTCGCGTTGGTGTACGTACAACTAATTTGGTATTACGTCGCTCCAAACGCTTCCTGCTGCCACTGCTGCTGCTGTTGCTGCTACCGGCACTACTACGGTACTAGGCTGTACTCTCTCCACGAGTCCGAGATGGAGGAGCAGGAACGAGAGCGGCGGCGGCGACTGCGAAATAAGATAGGGCTCCGTCGGAAATTGTGGAGGCAGACGCAGATCGGCGTCGTAAGGCGCGCGCGCGCGCGGAAGAAGGCCGAAAAGGTATTGTATGTACTCCTAAATATCTACGGGCGTCTTGCTGCTTCGGTTCGCGTGGTGGTATGTTTTTTTTTTTTGAGTCGTGGACAATTTCATTTCTGTCCGGCTGTTTATGTCACCGCCTGGTGTTGTTGCCGTTGGTCTTGTGTAGCGGCAACAGGCAATCCCGGGGCGTATGACAGACCGGCAAGGAGGGGCTTCGAGAAATCCTCGCTGTCGTGCTGCCAACAACGTTCGTCACGTAGGTACGGGTCAAATCAACCCAGCTGCGCCCCCCGCTCACCCCATACCCCTCCGAATGTGCAATGCGCGCAGCGCAACAAGGCGGGCGGGGCAGCGGCGGCGGCGGCGGATGACCTCAGCAAGTCAGGCAAGGTGTCGACAGCGACTTCGGCGGCGGCGGCGGCGGCGGCGGCGGCGGCCGTGGACAAGAGGAAGAAGAAGAAGCAGCCGCCGGCGGAGCGGCCCCCCGACGTCTGCCGAGACCCGATAACGCTCGACGACCTCGGCTCGTGGACGTGGGACTTCCGCGCCAGCGAGGCCGCCACACCGCCCGTTTCGTGCGGGGCAACTAAGTCGACGAAGCACGGAGGCGGCGGCGGTTGGAAAGGGAAGCGTTTCGGGGTGGGGGGCAAGGGGGGCCGTGGGTGTGGCAGCGGCGGGAGCGGGGGCGGCGGCGGGAGCGGGAGCGGGAGCGGCGTCAGCGGAAGCGGAAGCGGAAGCGGGAGCACCAGCAGCGCGGTGGTGACGTATAACGTGGAGTCCCTGGTGCTGTACTTGCTGGAGTCGGGAGACTTTCAGGTACGACGATTTGATGTGTCCTCTGTTGTCGTTTGTTGCAGGTGGTGCTCTCGCCGCTGATGCGTCAACGAGTAGGTGACCCCGTGGTTTGCTACGCATGGGCGTGTGCTCGTTTTGGCTAATAGTGTGTTCCGGAGGCGCCTGATATTTTTGTGCGCTTGCTGCTGCTGCTTTTGTGGACATGAGCACGGCAGTTAGGTTGTGTGAGGCAACAATCGGACCAGCCGCTTGGTCTATCCGCGCCCCTGCTGCTACTGGGTGAAGTACGATTGGATAGACATGTCATCTCCTGACGCGTAGAAAGCATCGGAGCGCCCGTACAGCTAGCTCTAAGCGCCAGCAGCGAGTGTTGGCCGTCGATCGAGCTAGCTTCTGCTGCTGCTGCTCGTTTGGTGTCGAACATACGCGCACGCGTCGAGACTCCCTGGTGCACGCATGCGGGTTCAGCTTCGCGGTAGATTAAGGAGATGCACGTCTCTGCCGTTCGGCGTAAATTATTTGTCTTTTGGTAGTGCACAACGTTGCGCACATGATGAAGAGGTGTGTTGTCGAGATCATCGAGAACGGGCGTGTTTCTATAGCACAGCGGTGGCAGCTCTTTCTGTTTTTGTCCGTGCACACCCGCGAGAGAGAACTTGTCGACGCGGCGGTGAGCACAGATGCTCTGGCGACGGGAATGGCTCATTGTTTTGGGTTCGACCCTCCTCCCCACCCTCCCCGATGCCACCGTCTTGTGCAGCCGTTCTCCCAAGCGCGATTTCGCGTTCGGTCAAGTGCGTGACAACCGAATGATACCTACAGCCATCACCACCTTTCCCCGCTAATAGGCGGCGGGTGACATTCATACCTCTGTGGCCCCGTGAATGAAATTACGCCCCCCGCCCCCCCCCCCCGTGCGCGCGCTCCAGGAACCCACCACACGGCGACCGTTTTCCCTGGTCCAACTGGCGGACCTTGACGCTTTGGCGGCGAAGGCGGGCGCGAAGGTCAAGGGATCGCTAGTACAGTCTTACCACGAGGGGCAGGAAAAGTACGTCGAGCGCCGAGAGCGGAGGTACGGAACAGGGGGAGTGTGTACTCATAGCATAGCCGTGCATGCCGTAGTATTTAGACCATTGACTTCGCATCCCTACGAACCCGGGACGGAGCACGCCGGGTTCTCACCGGACTAGGCTCTTCCACATCGCCAGCTTTTTTGCCGTGTTGGCCGGCGTGGCCGTTTGGTTTGGCATCGGTTGCCTGTTCGGTGTACATGGACCCGGCCTCTCTCCCTTGTGGTGGTGGTGGTGGTGGTGGTTGCTTTTTTCTTTGAGTGGAGGGTAAGATGGCATGATGGTTGCTTGCTGCAACGGGCATGTTGTCTTTCTTACCGAAACAAGGTAAAGATGTTTTGCGCCCCTTCCTACGGCGGTGCATGTACGCCCGTCCCTCAAGCCTGAGTGTAGCGGTCGTCTTGCATCGGGTAGGAAGGGAAGGCGTGCGACTACCAGACGAAGAACACGGTGCCGCATGGCTTGTGTTAGGTGAAAACGTGCCCGCTGTTACATGATCGATCGATTTTGGCGTTGTTGTGCCTCTGACGTTGCGCCCTCGTACCGTGTGCGGCGGCGGCGGCGGCGGCGGCGGCTCGATCCGTCCACTTTTATCTATCGAACCGCGTTCGTGTTAAGTCCCTTTCTTGGTGAGATTTTCTCTCTCATTTGTTTGTTTGATTCCTCCGCCGCCGTCCCCAGGGAAATGCTGGTTGGCGCCGACCGCTGCCTTGGCGACATCGTCTCGGAGATGCTGGCCACGATCGAAGACAACGACGAGTCCCACGAGGACGCCCACATCTACCTCTGCACTCTCTTCCCGCAGTTTTCCCACATCTTCTCGGAGATGAAGGAGGTGGGGGTCCCGTAGTTTATTCGGGCGGGTTGTGGGTATGATGTGGTTCGGCGCGGCGCGGCGTGGTGCGGGGTAGTGGCGAACGAAGGCGGTGTCTGTTGCGTCGCTGTTGGTGTTTCTTCGTGATGTACTCGGTCGCTTACATGACCAATTGCTTGCTGGAAGCGCGCACATGCTTGTGTTTGCTTTTTTGGGTGAATTAGTCCCGTTTCCCTACAACAACGACGCGCCGTGCGTTTCCACCCACCACATGCGCAACCCTTTCGCACTCGTCCTGAACCTCCAACAACCCCGACCCGCATTTTTTTTTGTCGTCAGGCGGACGAGGAGTACGCGAGACAGTGCCTGGAGCAGCACATTGCCCTGCTGCGAGGCCCGCCTAACCGGCCGACGGCGAAGTCTCTCTCCTCCGAACAGGGCGACTTGTTGACGGCGTGCGTCGACTTTCTGAGCGAGCAAGGCAGTGCCGGCGGCGGCGGCGACGACGGTGGCGGTGAGGGTGACAGCAATGCCACACCGCCGCTGGGAGACGGTGAAACTGCCCACGGAGGTAGCGGTGGCGGAGATCGCCGCACGGTGGACGAAGCCCTCGCGTCGTTGCTGAGCGAGGTCGCCGCTGCGACGATGGTGGAGGGAGGGAGCTCGACCAGCAGCAGCCGTAGCAGCAGCAGCAGCGACGAGGACGAGGAGGAGGAGGAGGAGGAGGAGGAGGAGGATGCGTGCGACTTATCTCTGACCGGCAGCGTGGAGTGAATCGATGGCCTCGGTCTGACTGCTTCCCTGAACGTCGTCCTTGTTTGTGACGCTTGCCGACCACCTTCGGACACGTCCGTTTCTTTTCATAATGTGTTTGCTTTGGTCGGCTCGCTGGGGGCATTGGCTTCGAAGGTCCGCCGTGGGTCGCAAATCCTTTCTTTGCGCGAGCCCCCCCTGTGTTCGACCTTTCGACCTGGTTTACCGCATCGCCCTGTACACAAAGGGGGCCGGTGCATGACATGGTGTCATTCTTGCCGCGACGATGATGGTTCCCCTTCGTTGTTACGCAGTTCTGCCGCACCGATTGCCGCAGCAGCGATGGAAGCTTGCGAAGCTTGCCGGGAGTTGTACAGGCCAGAAGGGCGTGTTTTTCTGGCGGGAGGTGCAAACTCCCGAGGTAGTCCCCACCTGCTTGCTGTACATGGTTTCACACTTTTGAAATATGGTTTGAGCAGCAGCAACAGCAGCAGTAGCGAAAGCATAAGTGTCCAGGCTAAGCGTTTTTTACATGTTACCTAGCGGGCGCACCAGTCAAACTTTTACCAGCGTAATGTCCGATTCCTCTCTGCTTCTTGTGGTGGGACGACCGTCTATTTGATACGGCATATGTGCCCGTTTTTTGTTTTTGTTTTATGGTATTAGTCATTTTTTGCTCGTGGCTTGTTTCGTTGGATGGCGCCCAGTAGGCCTCCGGCGGCCAGTGCAGCGATCGCTCCCTTAGGCTTCCATCTTCCGCAATGCCGGTGCTTTTGTATCATATCTCGATTTTCGCATCGGACGGATGTAGCCAACACAGCCAGATTTGTTCGCCGCCACTTGGCACGCGATCGTATCCATGGGCAACAGACTCTTGTTGCGGCATGAGTCGGCCGAGCAGTGTGCTTTGTCAACGTGAGTTCTAGATTCAATCATCCTGAGAGCCACAGGAGTACGCCACCACCTTGTACTGCTGTGCGCCGTTACGGTGATCAGCGTGGTTGGAAAGTTTTGACTTGATGTGTGCTGAGGTTGTCGATCTATCTGCGACGGTCCTTTTCATGAGCGCTCATTTGAGAAAAGAGTGTTTTTGTCGGGAGGGGAAGGATTTCTTTTTGGCTATAGTTTTTGTCTTTTTTGGGGGGGGGGGGGGGGGCGCTTGATGTATCGTACTTTTTCTGGGTTCAATTCGACGTATGACGCTTTTTTCGTACGGCTGTGCTGCTGCTGCCATGTCGTCTTGTGGGTGAGGTGTTTCTTGGTCGGTAAAGGCGGCGACCGCTTGACCGTAGGCATTTGCCCATACCATGCCACACAGCCTATCTGCAGAAGTTGATGTTGGACATCTCCATGTGGCAGATTTGGAGGAGAGCTTAATGGAGTCTGCTTGTGGGCTGGGTATGGCATGCATGTATATATGCATACTTCTCTATCGGCCGCGGGAATGGCCGTTTCTTGTAGAAATCCCACCTTCTCCCCCCCCCTCCGCTTTTTCACGTGTTTGGAGGGCGCAGAAGAGATACCAGAGTCAACAGGTGGGCGGGTTGCCGCTTGTTGCTTGTGCTGTTCTGTGTCGCACGTTGTTGCAATCCTTCAGTTCTCATCGTGGCGTGCACGTGTGTCCCTTAAGTCCATATATAGGCATTTTTCTTGGTGAGCTGGATGGCAGAGAATGGGCTTGCTCTTAATACTTCGGACCGTTTTTTTCATGGGGGTTCGAGAGCAGCACACTCGATGTGTTTGGTCGGCAGAAGTTAGTCGCGTATCATACACACGCGAGAGCGTCCGGAGGAAGGGAAATGTGGAGGGAGAGACGAGGCGAAACGATAGTTTCACAAGAGGAGAGGGTGAAGCTACCCGCGTTTTGTGTACATGTCGAAGTAAGTGTTTTTCGGACGTATTGCAAAGGTGACAACGTGCGTGCGTACATGAAGGGGGGAAGTATATTGTAGCGTTCTTTATTTCATAACGGACGGGGAGGGGAGCCCATAAGGCAACAATATGGGTAAACAAACAAACAACCTACAGGAGGTCCTGCTGGTTTTCTCGTTTTTATTCCGAGCGCACGGCTGTCTGTGTGATGGGTTGTGTCTCGTTGTGAACGGGTCGACTGCTGTCACTGTGTACTGTAGATGGGCGAGAGACCAATCGCCATGCCTGGGTAGAAGATGAGAGGAGATTGTGCAGAAGTAAGTGTCTTGAGCTGATTACCACGAACTAAAAGTTTGTAGTCTGTGTTGACGATGAAGTGTTCCAACTGATTCGCGCCCGTGCAGGTATACAGTTGTTTCTGTTTTTGCGTTGTGTACGAGTCCAATCGACCTCAAACGCTGTGAGGTAGGTACTACAGTTGTTTTCTTTCTATAGTCTCTATGATACACCTTAACGGTATTGTGTAGTGGTTGTTGTTTCGAAGTGTGCCGCGTTTGGTGACACAAATGAATGATGGTGTGATGATGATGATGATGGAAATTGCCGAAACGACGAAGGGCGAAAGTCGAGAGGAAAATGTCTGTGGCGCCACGCAAAGAAGAGCCTAGGAAAGATCAGTCCACTTATCCCGCCAGGTGTCCCTAACCCCCCCACACATAGTGTAAATAATTCATCCCTTCAAATGGGGGTATGCATTCACATTATCTCGAACGAGCCGATAGTATTTCTCTGTTCGTGTTCGCTAAAACGAAGCGGATGAGCATTTCTTCTCTCGTGAGTTCGTTTTCGAACGTCATCGAAGTTCCAAGATTTGGCGCGCCACGATTTGGAGGTCGCCATTTGTACACAGACTGATTGATAATTGTACAGCTTTTCTGTGATAGAGATGGATTCATTCGTTGTGTCATATTAAGAAAAATAAAAAAAAGTGACGCGGGTGAAAATATAACGGTCGGATCTACGGAGATCTGTGCGACGGGATCCTACAGACTTCTTCTGCTGCTTGCCCACGGCCCGTGGATTCACGTCGCTCTGTTCCCGCACAAACTTCACGCACGGTACAAGCCCCTAGCGAAGTACGGGCCATCGGTCCAGCTCACTCTCGTGCACAACACCCACCACCAGAGCACTCTGGTGGGCGATGATAAAAGGCGAGCGTATCTTCTTTTTCGGTGTCATCCATCTTTACCGGCTACGATCTGCCGCACGAGATCCCGGCAGCTTCAGCCGCTTGGTACCGCGATCTCTGCTGTTTCCAGGCAAAAAGAGCAGTGAGCATACTCTCGTGCACGTGCGGCATACTGTGGAATCATGTCTTTTCCAGACACGCGGCCAATATCTGCCCAAGGTCTGGAGGTGACGATGAAGGCTGCAGAGGACGAGGCTCGAAGCACTCAACGACACCACCAGCAGGTCGTCGGAGATTGTGCGTCAACGACAACAACCACGGGAGCAACAGCCGTGCACGCAGGTAGCCAAGGCCAGCAGCAGCAGCAGCAGCTGGTGGGGGTAGATGCCAAGACCAACCTCCACGCACAACAGCAGCAAACGCACGGCAAGGGGCCGGGAGCAGCCCGAGACGAGGGAGCAGAAAAAGACGCCGAGGGAAACGGAGACGGCGACGAGGCTTGCGGGGAAGACACCCACCTCGGTGCTCGTGCCCCCGACCTTCGCCCATGGTCCAGAATGGAGGACGAGGCCATCGCGCGTATGGTGGGTGTAAATGTACACATGAGCTTGGTCTTTAGTCGGCCTTCGACTGTTGATCTACCGTCTGTGTTGCCACGGGCCACGTGCCTCGGTCAAGTTCGATTAGACCACCATGTTTGTATCTCGCCATACCTTCCTCGGCTCGTAGGAAGTAATTGATGAGAGTCAAATAATAAATAGTCGGAAAATCTGCCCGCAGGTATCCTCCGCACAGCCCACAAGTCCACAAGCGTAGTGAACGCACTTGTGCACGCACCAGACGCCTGTTTTGCCGCTTGCCGTACGTGTCTAACACCACCACTGGTTGATGCTGTAAGCGCCTTTTCGACATGGACAAACATGTACCGGTTACCACCGCGATTTCCACCCATCACTGCTGCTGTGGCAGGTTGTCGAACGTGGTATCAAGCGATGGAGTGTGATCGCGGGGAACCTCTACGTGGAAGTTGCTGGCACGCTCCGAACCGGGAAACAATGCAAAGCTCGGTAGGTGCTGTGGTGTATCCTAACGAAGAGGAATGATGAGGTTTTGGCGTCATACACCAGAGCTCCGTTCGAAGAGGATGTTCAACAGCACGCAGTGACAATATCGTGCGGGCGTTCACTTTGTTGTCGCTCACGCTGACACTGTATCTTGAATCGGCCACAGACGTTCTCGGGTGTCGTGCACAAACATGAGTGAGCGTAGTTTGTTGTGTCGCCGGCTACCAGTCAACGGCAATAGAATCATCAAGCAAGATACATACTCATACGCCTTTGTCATTCCCCGAAGAGTGACGCAAAGTAAAAGTCCGACAGAATAAACACCTGGTATGTTTCTTATCCCTTGAAGGTGTTTCACATACATACGCTAGCTTCTCCATCGGGGCAATCCTAGCGTGCAAGAATGCCGTTTTGATGTCGACTTGTTTTAGAATGATGATGTGGCCAATCGTGCAACTTCATACCATGATATGAACTTCCTTCCCCCCTCAAAAGACCCCTACAATCGAGCATGACGTGTTTCACTGGGTCAACTAGCTCGATGATCAATTAATGTCGTCGCAGTTTCCATCCAAGTGGAAGTACAACTAAGACGGGGTAGCATTTCGGCAGAAGACACTTCTCGTATACAATAACTGCACCATTCTACTTCAGAAGTTTGTCGCCCATTCACTTGACAACCTCACATTTATGCAGACAGATGTGGATGCCCAAACATTTCTTGAGTTCTAAGATACACAGGGTTCACACATCTCTCTCTCTCTCTCTCTCTCTCTCTCTCTCTTTCCCCACCACCCCATCGTTGCCTTTCTTCGCACGTTGTCACACCATGATGAAACCTTTCAATACAGTTGGCAACACATGCTCGATCCATCCCAAAAGAACGCCCCATGGACGGAGGAAGAGGAAAATATCATCCACGACGCGCACCTCCGGTTGGGAAATCGGTGGTCCGAGATCGCCAAGCTCCTAACCGGCCGCACAGACAGCGCCGTCAAGAACTACTGGTACACCACGGCGCACAAGAACATCGGCCGGCAAAATATGGAGATCCGCGGAGGAGACGGCGACGGTAGAAGCGACCCTAGCCGGAGCGGTGACACGGAGGCCACGGGAAGCTCCAACATAAACCCCATTGGTCCTGGTGGCGAAAGCGTTGCCACGAACGGGGGCGCTTCAGGTTTCTACGACGATCCCAAGCCCGACATCGTTCCGGGGGAAGCCGGGATCGCCGGCGGCTGCTCCGCACCGGTCGGCCATGTCGAGGGCGGCGAGTGCCAACTCCAGCCCGTAGTTGCAGGCCTGGGAGTGTGCGGAGGAATCGGACCACCTCCCGCGATGGCCGTGGCGACCGCTGCCGCCGTCGCCACCCATGGCCAAGGGATGCCGCCAGTGGGGGCCGCGACGGCGGCACCGGGGGTCGAGTCCTCGTCCCCGCCCGCCCTTGTTCCTTCGTTGGCGTCCACGTTGGGGACGACCGCACCCCCCGCGGTGGATGGAAACAATCGTTGGCAGGTAGGTGTTTGTCAAGGGTGGGAGCTTTCGATTCGAGCGGGGGTTTTGGTCTCTCGAACCAGTCGTCGTTTGCCGTCATGCTGCGCCGTCGCAGTGTTAGTTCTTTCTACGGAGAGTGTGACTGGCTGGTGCAAAAGTGAATGGCGTGTGATGGTGTTTGGTGAGGCACACTCTACATATGCTCCATATAAACTTTGGGCGGGAGGCGCTCTGTAGACCATAACCCGCGAACGGACCTCGAGAAAGCAATGCATCCCGAAATGCAGCCAGTTTCATTGAAGCCGCCTCCCAGGGCAACCTCGACCCCACACTACATACCCGCTTTCGGGGGTCTCGGCACCCGCCTGTTCTTCGCTCTACAACACGGCCGATCTTCACGCCCCTTCGTCCGACAACTCTCCTCGCCCTATCCACGCTGTGCCGACTAATCGTCGCGCCCGCCCTGTTTGCCAACCCTTCCGCACGCAGGTGTCCGACGACAACAAGCGGGGTGTAGTCAGCCAGACCGCGATCGGGTCCCTCACGAAGACAGAGGCGACGAACCCGCGCAAGGCCGCCGCATGCTACGGAGAGCTCGACAAGAAAGTCGCGGGCGAGAACGGAGATGGCAGCGCCAGCACCGGAGACGCCGGTGCCGTGCATGGGCGGCACCTTGCCACCTCCGCGACTACCGGCGCGGTGGAAGAAGCCCCGGGGCACAGGAGGGACGGTAGCAGGGGCGTCGTCCTAGGACCGGGGGGCGTGGCCCCCGCGACGTCGTCGCTGCTCGAGCAAGCGTCGGTCGTCAACGCTCACGCGGTCAGCAACACCGTGACCAAGTCCCCGCCGCTGCCGGCCCCCGCGTCCTCCGTGGGGTCGCGGGACCGCGACCAGCAGATCGGGAGCAAGCGGCCCCGACCCCGGCTCTTCGTGAACACCAACGTCGACGCCGCCGGGATGTACATCGGTGGCCACGAACAGCAACAGCAACAGCACCAGCAGCACCAGCAGCACCAGCAGCTGCAGCACCAGCAGCAGCACCAGAACCAGCCTCACCACCTTAACCAGCAGCAGCAGCACCAGGGGTTCGAGGCGGACGCGAACGCAAGCGCGGCGGCCGCGGTGGCCGCCGCCGCCCGCTCTGCGGCACGAGCTCCCCACGCGGTGTCGATGTCCGCGGTCCCCTTTGGATGCCCACCGGGGCTGGGTTCGTCGGCCGCCGAGGCAGCGTCGAAAGCGGCGGAGGCGGCGGCGAGGTACGCAAGCGGGATGGCGCCCGTAGGCAACGCTCCTTTACCACCTATACACTACCATCACGCTCACTTCCACCCGCACCACCCCCAGCCCCAGCCCCAACAACAACCTCGGCAGCTGCAGCAGCACATGCAGCCGCACATGCAGCAGCAACAACACCCGCAGCACATTCAACAGCAGCAGCTCCTGCACCAGCAACAGCAACAGCACATGCATCATCAGCAGCAGCACATGCAGCAGCACATACAGCAGCACATGCAGCAGCAGCAGCAGCAGCAGCACATGGGAGCCGCAGGGAGAGGCGAAGGGGTGGAAGTGGTCCACGGCAGTGGCGGCAGCGGTGGCAGGGGTGGTGGCGGCGGCAACGGTGCCGGCGGCGGCGACCACCCGATCGCCATCCCCGGGACGTCAGTACGCCGATACATGCACGTCCAGCTGCTGTTGGCCTTGATGAGCGCGCCGGGCCTGAGAGTGGTGGCCCCCGCGAGGGTATCGTGGGACCGCCTCGGTTACTACCCGGTGGATGCCGTGTTCGGGCCACCGAAGCCAGGGGCGCGTCCGCCCGGCCCGCCGAGGCTGACGCCGACCTCTACCGCGATCCCGAAGATGCCGGGCTTGTCTCCCCACTCTCAGTTCGGGAGTGACCCCGCTGCCGCCGCACTGGTACCGTCGAAACGCGCGCGTTCGGGCACGGGACCGCCCGTCGCCGGAGGAGGAGGAGCTAGTAGCGGCGGCAGCGGCAGCGGCAGCGGCGGCAGCAGTGGCGGAGGCGGCAGCGGCGGCAGCGGCGGCGAGGGAAGCGTTCGTGAAACAATGCCCGCCATCGGGGGAAGAGGAGGAGGAGGGGGAGGGGGAGGAGGGGGAGGGACGACGCACACCGGTGCGATGGCGATGCCCCCACCGCAGCACAGCCCCAGGACGTCGGCCATACTGAGCGGGCTACCTGTCGGGGATGGCACGATGATGCTCGGGGACACCGGGGAGCTCCTCCCGTACGCCTCCATATCACCCACCTCCTTCATCGGAATAGGAGGGATGGGAGGGATGGGCCCCATGTCACCGTACCAGTTCCCGTCGACGGCCGGCGGCGGCGGCGGCAGCGGTAGCGGCGGAGGGGTAGGAGCAGGAATCTTAAGTGGC
>FN649727.1:4047314-4059002 GCA_000310025.1 Ectocarpus siliculosus | reverse complement strand
GGGGAAGCGGCGGCGGTTTCGGCATCGGAATCGGAATCGGCGGCAGCGGCGGCGGAGGCGGCGGCGGAGGCGGCGGAGGAGGCGGCGGCGGGGGCGGCGGAGGCAGCGATGGCAGCGGGAGCGGCGACTTCGACTTTGCGACGGTGATGGGGGCCATCGGGGGAGGGTCGCAAGGCATGGGCATGGTTCCCAACTACAGCTTCTCCGACTTCGCGTCGGGGTACTCGCCCAATCCCGTCAGCCCCACGTTCGGCTCCAGCCGCCTGTCTCCCCTGGCCGGCGTTCAATTGCCGCAGTCGCTCTCTCCACGGGTGAACTGGGGTTAAGTCTTCCTGGGGGGTTGAGACCCAGTTTGCGTTCACAACCTCAGGCGATCTGCCTTGAAACT
Source organism: Ectocarpus siliculosus (assembly GCA_000310025.1). Classification (NCBI taxonomy): domain Eukaryota; class Phaeophyceae; order Ectocarpales; family Ectocarpaceae; genus Ectocarpus; species Ectocarpus siliculosus. The sequence goes on along the minus strand of FN649727.1, from coordinate 4,058,614 downwards.
GAGGGCACAGCTTGTGAAAGGACGCAGTATGTACCAAACCTTCGGGCTTGGTGGAGGGTACTGTTGGTGTCTGTTGCTTCTTTGAAATTAAACAGCGAATATTTGTCGGTGTTTTTGTTGCTGGGGTAGTGGAGAGAGGGATAGTTTCGGAGGGGGGTCTTGGCCCTCTGATTCTGTACGGGACGCAATCGAGCGAGGTGGGACATCTGTTGGCCGACCTATTTGCTGTCTCCGACTTCTCGCTTCATCAAAAGTTCTGTTTTTTCCAGAAAGAGGGCGAGGATTGCCTGTTTGTTGTATAGCAATGGGGATGTATACACGCGAAGTAGAAGGTCGTTTCGCTTAGCTTGTTGTTTCCAATTCAGTAGACTATTTGTCTACGTTTTTTCGAGAGGGTGTACGTGAGCGCTTTGTATATTTTCGTAGTTCTCGGACCACGTTGTTTGCCTTGAAATGATTGTTTTTTCTGTGTCTGTCTGCCCGCGATAATGCAAGCTCAAAGCCAGTTTTGGCATGAAACCATGTGCGACTTGAAGCAAAGTGGCATGCACGTGTCTGTTTAAAAATAATGACGAACGATGACTCAAAGACCTCCTTCTGTCTCTCGACGCCCTTATATATTAATCTTACAATGAACTGTTCTGTCGGTGTTCTTCAAATGTTTTTGGTACCTGTATTGGCATCAGGGTGACACGTCGAATACTGTGCATGTCTGGCGTAAAGAACCGAAGGCAAGCGCCGAAGGAGTGGTGGGTAGGGAGCCTCAGGGAACTCTTCTGTGTGACCGCGGGTTGGAGATCCTATCCGACAGAAATGCTGTGAGCACTGTTAAGGTGACGAGAAAAAATATATATGACAGGACATCACCCACCCGCGTTCAACGCGACCGCTAACAAAGAAATGGTGCAACATCTGATATCGGGGCGGACGTAACACGCCGGTGAACACAGGCACGGAAGATTGGGGTAGGATGTCATCGACTCGCCGCCAGCCAGTCGGGTTTCGGTTAATTGTGGAAGCCTCCTTTCTGTCTCCAAACGAAAGAGGATAATAAGGGGGGGGGTGGTGGAGATCGAGATGGTCCCACGTCTTTCGAGGACAATTCTCTCTCTCCATATGCATGTGGATGTGAGCGAATCTAGCCATGTTTTGCCGTGTAGTTGGAATCTGACAGCCGCGTGGCCTAACACCATGAATCGTGGAATCTGCAACAACAAAGTAAAACATGACGGACTGTATCTATCTCGGGCTCTTCTTCTGCCGCCCCTCAAATTTTTTGTCATCAATTTTTTACTCCGTCAGGAACCGACCATGTGAGATGGGTCATGATGCGATAAATACATGTAGGGTGAAATCTACGGAGTCCGATGAGTGGAAACCTAAACCTACGTAAACAATTTTTGGGATTCACTCCCTCACGCGCACCGTGCCGCTGGCTGGTAAAGATCTAGACTACACTTACTTGTTTCACAACAAGACGGATCTGTGGCGGGGAAAGCAGACAATGGTACATAGCAGGCTCCATGCACGTCAGGAATTGATGCGTGGGGACGAGATACAAAAATAACGGGCGAACGCTCTGGGCGCTACGGCGGGGCTACAGCACACGCACTGAGCTACTTCGCTACTTCGCTACTTGCGACATCCAGAGAAGTTCGGAGTAAAATAAAGGTGTAGAAAGTAGAGAGCCCGATGATCGCTGCAGCCGTTACAATCTGACAGTCCCGCTACGATTCCCCCGCACATATCGACGATGAAAGCTATGGAGGTAGGCAGGCAGCGAACCCTACCAGAGAGCACGCTCACTGCGCACAGATCTGGCAAATTCATGATTTCACCACGTCCTACGGATGTTCGGGGTGGTGGCGGTGTCCCCGCACTTCGCGTGGTTGAGGGAGGAAACCCAGGAATCCACAATGTAGCAGACGGCACCGCGAGCATGCGGAGCACTGGATCGGCTCGGAGCAGGGTCCCTCTCTCGGCCAGATCTGCGGCTTCCGCGATCTCGATGCACATCAACTCCTACTCCTACCTCAGTAACCGAGTGTATGACTTCCAGCAAGCTAAATCAAGGTGGCTGCATCGGGTACAGAGCGAGCGCGACGGGGACGCTGACGAGGGTGGGGATGCTGTGTTGAAAGTGAGAACATACTGCATAGTCTATCGGTCACTCACACAGACTTCACAGCCGGCATCTCCGGAGTCTCTGTATTGCATTGTGGCGTATTCTTTGGTCCACGACATTGGCAACGCAAGCAACTTTGTCGGATTGAGAGGGGATGTTGAGTCATTGTCTTGCATTAGGAGGACATCTACAGGCAGTAGTCTCTCGTGTTCCACAATTCGCGGCCGTAGATACAAGTGTTTTTCACGGAGGATATGTTGTTTTCGACTGAATCCAATCATGACCTGTGGGTACAATAACTCAACGTTCTCCCTCTGGCAAAACGTCATTTGCCTTCTGCGTTGAAAGCCTGATTGATGTACAGCCGGTCCCACTGCCTGCGAACATGCATACAGTAGGCCTCTACAATTTTGCTGTTACGCCAAGGTAACTTGTTGGTATACCTGCTAAACCCAAGACAGCAGCAAAATGAGTTCTCAGCGAAAAAGTGGGTGGTGGGACTTGCTCAGGTTACATATCTTGCCGCTATGTGAACTTAATTAAACGCCCTGAAGTTGGTTTAATTGCGATCAAGAAACTAATTTCTTCTCTTACAAGAATATACGGGTATAGGTACACAATGGATAGATGCAAAAAACTACTTCGTACGGAACAAAAACGACAACTGGACCATCCGCTGCTGCTTTTGCTTGCTGCCGCTGCCCGTGCGTGCTTCGGGGGGCGCCACCGCCGCCGTCGCCGTCACGCAGCGTTTACCGCTAGACTTCGAGCCGTTCTTCGCGCTGGACGCAAGAACACGACGAGGAGAGACAAGCAGCAGCCGCAGCGCATCGACGTCGCTTGACGCGGCGGAGGGAGGAATAAGAAGCCGCGCGAAAGATTTAGCATTTCAGGGTTGCTTTGCCGTTTTCAGCAGTCGACATTGGGACAGGCTCTACCTCTTGCTCGCCCTGTCGTGGTCGGTGCTGTACCCGGGATACATGGACGGTGCGATACCGGTAGAGCGCACGCACCTGGCCGCGCTGTTGCTGGTCATGTTTGCGGCCGCGGCGGTGCCGGCGGTGTTGGCGGCGGTCCTCAAGATGTTCTTCTCCGTAAGGCTTCGATCGAGTCTCGTTCGCGACGATCGCAGACGCTTTGTGGTGAGAGCGCCAGGGAGATTAATTGGCCTTAGAGAGGAGGAACCCTGTCAAAAGGTGTTCCGGTTCAAGCCTACATATGCAATTATGAACATCGACGCGAACCAGTTATTTCTGTAGTGCCCTTTTCAGACATGCAGATGGGTAATTTCTGAAAAGGGTCCTTTCTACGATAAAAACAAACCCGGCGACCTTTGTTCTGATTCATGTCTCTACGTGTGTGTGTTGATCACTCAGAAAAATGTGAACGTCACGCGTGCAACGTGGTTGCACCGACCATGCAGCCTGTTCGACACGTGCCTTCCACTCGAGGCTGTCCATGTCCTCTCCTTCGGCATACTGAGAAAAGTATTATATTCGAGAAACTCATCTTTCACGGCAACAATATCAGCAGCAGCACCACCACCACCACCAACAACAACAACAACAACAAAAATAGTAGGGCAAAGGAAACTGTTGGCAGTTGATTGCCATGCAAAGCACTCAAGCAGTGGCATCTCCTTAGGTTTACTTGTTAATTTCTCCTCCTTTAGTAAATTCGCACACGAGTAAAGCAAAAACACTGAGCGGGCGCGCCAGCCATCACAACGCACGCGCCGCCAGTAGATGAGCGTGGTACTCACCCCTTCGTCTCCCGTACCCTCTCGTCTCACATAACAAACCTCAGGGAGTATTCTTCTTTCTCGCTACCAAGGCTGTCTCTGTCCCTGCCTTCTGCGGCGGCGGACGCCTGTGCGAGCGCCGAGTTCACGCCCTCAAGGACGACGCTACCTCCACCGACGATGACAGCTATGATGATGACGGCCACCGCGACAACGAGGCCGCGCTCGAGCGTGGGGGGGGCGGAAAGACCATAGGGGGCGACGCGCAAGAGGAAGGGGACCTACAGCGAGCCCCGTTGGGGGGAAGCAGCGGTAGACGCGGCCGTCCGACCACGCCGTCGGAGAGGGATGGAGAAGATGGTGGTCATGGCGGCCGGGGAGGGAGAAGCGCCAATAGATTGGCGGACGGTGGCACGAGGAAGAGGACGGAACTCGACCTGCCGCCTAGGCACTGGATGTGCACCGTCTGCAAGAAGGTTGTTCCTTCTTTGTTGGCCTCTGTCGGCATCTATATCTGTACCTTTCCCGTTCTCTCCTCACTCTACACAAAAATCGCTGCGTGCAGCTGTCTGTTGACAATTTCCCTATTTTTTCTCTCCCTCACTGTCCCGCTCGTTTGTTCTAACGCTCAATAACTCGCTCGTTTTTCATACCTAGCGTCATCGCTCCTTTGTCTTCCCTCTCTCTTCAAGGAGATGCAGGAAGCGAGTATTTTTTTCGGGTTGAGACGTCTCCTACCTTGTTTTGGTCGCGCATGTATTTTCGCGGGCAGATTCTCACGGAATGATAAAGGGACGAGAGCAAGAATCATTTCAGTACAAATGCGCGCCTCCCGTGGAGGACTCGTGTTCCCAGTGCCTCCTGTCTCCACCTGTAAAGAAGTGTCGACCAGGCCACACTTCGTTAGACTATGACTAGAGGTTGCGCCGTGCATACCGCCCGCCCCCCACCCCCCCCTAACCCCTTCTCGCTCTCTCGAAAAAAGTAGAGCGGAAAGCCGCCACCTCACAAATGCTCCCAAACGTGGGTCCCGTTCCCGAGTTTACGGGTCAAGGACGATGTCTCGCTGTTTTTCTGCGAACAACCGACGAACTCCTCGCGGCTTACATACACAGCGGTTCAACAACGTGCGGGGAGTATGACCAACTCTTCCAGCCCCGCGTGGTAATACCCACCCTGCACCGTCCTCGTCCTCTGTCTTACTCACGTACAACAGGTTAACATGTTGCCTGACGAGTGGAACGGCCGAGCCGGGAAGGACGTGCACGTCGTGATAAAGCGGAAGGCGGTGGACACGCGTGCCATGTACGGCCTCTTCAAGACCAAGCCCGGGGTACCGCTGTGCAGCAAGTGCCGCACGCCCTTCAACTACTCCTGGAGAAACGGGGGCGGCTCTGACAACTTGATGCAGCAGCGACAGCAAAGGCTTCTGGACGCGGCGCTGTCCCGGCCCACAAACGCGGCAAGCACGGCGGTGGCGGCAGGATCTGCAACAGATCCGGCGCTATCCGCGGCGGTGGACGGGCCCATGGACGCAGAAAACGGAGGCGTTGCCGCCGCCGCCGTCCATCGAAGGGTGTTGGCAAAGGCGGCCAGATTCATCCGTGCCCTTTGTTCACCATGTAGACGAAGGCGTGCCGCGTCAAGCAAGCCTTTCGACGGTCGGGGCGGCTCCGACGCGGTGGAAGAGCCGGAGCTCTGGTACGGGAGGGAGTTCAGGCGGCAGCTCATGACCTACTTCAAGCCGGAGCTCTCCCGACCGGCGGCCGGCGGGGAGCGGTACCCGGTCGGGGCCAGGGTGGCCTGCTTCGCCGGGAAGGACGCCTGGTACCCCGGCGCCGTCGCGGCCTCGCGGGAGAACGACACGTACGACGTGCGCTACGACAACGGGGACATCGCCCAGCACGTGTTCTCGCACATGATCCGCTTCGAGCCCGTCCACGCCGACTCGCGCCTCACCTGCTGCTACTACGGCCTGGCCCTCGCCGCCGCTGCGGCTTGGCCGCTCGCGGGCTCGTGGTACTTCTCTTCGACTTCCGCTGCCACCGCCGCCGCCGCCTCCGCCGCCGCTTTGGTGGCCTTGCCGGCGCTGGTCGTGGGCACGGCCGGGACCCTTGCCGTAGCGTTCCAGTTCTGGGAGATCTACGCGGACAATAGGAGCACGGGCTTGTGTGTCGCGACCAAGTTCGCGGTGATTTTTGCGCTGCCTTCGATGTCGCTCGCTCTGGTAGGCGGTCTGGCAGTCGTAAAGGCTTTGGGACCGGCATTCGCAGGATCGTGGGTGGAGGTAAGAGGAAGAGAGGGAGAGCGTGCCGTTCGAGGACGAGAGACCTGATGCGCACGGATTCGGCCACACAACTCACAGATGATAGCGAAGATCGGGGTTTCGTCAGATCGAATGGTCAGGCACACTCCACAACCACACGCGGAAGGTCTTTCAGGCAACCAAACATTACGTTTTGCCGTTAAATCTGCCGTGGCGGGGTTCCGCACGAGTTTACATGAACGGTGCCTGCCAGTTTCACGGGGGAGGGACAACCTGGATTAGGGGGGATGTAGAAAATAAGGGCGTTTGCTTGGGTCTACTGGAGGTTCCAAGTGTGAGACATGAAGCCTTGCTTAGGCCAGGCTCTCGCTGAGCAATGCCCAAGTTGTACTCGGTGCGGCACAACATGAAAGACGGAAGTCGGTTGTGGAGATCCCCGTGCCTTGTGCGAAGACATCATGAGTCCCTGCCGATGTTTGGCTTTGGTTGGGTTTGGCTATTATAGTACGCTCGGAGACCGGACGTGATGGCGTTTTTGAACGTAAACAGAGTGGTTATACAGCTGACACAACGACAGCAAAAAATCAAGCGTGCGTCCCACATGTTCATCGTGCCCCCGCCCCTCCCCCGCCCCCCCTCTCTGCTTCCCGCCCCAAAACCAAAGATGCTGCTGGTGCCGTCGATGCTCTTCAGCCTCACCGGAGGCGGCTACGCCCACGCGGTATCCCCGGCGTACGGCAAGGCCTGGGCCATGGCTTCCTCGCTGTGGCTGCTGTTTCTCCTCCTCGTGGCGCTGCGCCTAGACGGGGAGCGGGGGGACGCCCGCCCCGCCTTTGGCCAGATGAGGTGGCTCGGGGTGTACTTCCCGCTCTGGGTGTTCCTGTTGATGCTGATAGCGGCCCACGAGGCGCTGCCGTACGTGTGGGACATCGACGTGTTTCGGGTACCTGCGAGGCCGCCGCCGTCGCCGTTGGAGGGAGAAGGAGGTGGTGACAACGCGGGGGGAGGGGGGCGCGTCAGGGGGGTCTTGTCGCGGCTGGCGGGGAGATTGGTGGGGGCAATGGCGGCGAGGAGGGAGAGGTCACGAGAGCGCGCGGCGGCTGCCGCTGATGCCGTTGATGCCGCTGATGCTGCTGCTCCCGCTGATTTGGCTGATGATGCTGGTGCCGGTGGTACTGATGCTGGTGACCATGCTGTGGGCGATGAGAGTGCTCCCGCTGCGTTGTAGCGCCGTGTCGCAGAAGAATGCGTAGTTCGGGGACGCGGACCAGCGGCGGCCAGGAACCTCCTTCCGCTTCGCAGCCGACCATAGTGTTACACATAGTCGGCCGTCTTAGAGTAGGGACACTATTTTACGGCCGCGTACACGTGCCTCTTCCTATCGAGGGCACCTGAGAGCTATTCTTGGTCCCATGGTGTGCATTAAAACGGTCGTCGTGCATTGGTTGTGGCCCAGATATAGAAATGATGATCGGATAAATGTGTCCGTGTGTGCAACAGCCAGACCTGACGGACCTGAGGGAAAATGTGTTGGAATATTCAACGTCAGTCATTAGAGTTCGTACTGCTGTAAACAACAGTAAGTAGGTATTCACCTAAGGAGTATTACCGGAATAGTCTTCGGTATGTTGATTCAGTAATCGGGTCATTGTACACACCTACGGGCTATACATTGAACCATAGAAGTATGGTACATCGGACCATTGTCCTAAAGGATATTCTAGAAACGTTGCCATAGTTCGGATTGACCGTCTATTACCGTGATCGGTACGTTGCAATAGCCCGTGTGTGTTTCCTTTCCGTAATGACGGTGGATGGCTCGCCCCCGTGGTGCTCGCCCCCACTCGCTCATTTCTTCTTTCTTCTTCTTCTCCTTTCTCTCTTCTCACCTTTCGGCCAACGAAGCGCCAATACAACCATATCATCTGGTCTACAACACAAGTGTACTTTACAGTCACTCTGTGAGCCTCTGCACACTGTTACAGTGGCCATTGCCAGGGATACACCTATCTATCACAAAGGTTACATCCCAACAAAATGTACTCCATTGCACGTGTGATTTCGCATGGCCATGTATCGTTCGTCAATTGTTCCTACACTGCTCCCCGCTCTGAGGTGGAGCATCGACCCTTATTCATGCGAGACTTGCCGCCGCCTCTGAAGTACCAAGCCCAACTTGAACTCGCGTCATACAGCAAGATATATTTGAACAGAGGGGCTACGATCCCAGCAGACCCACGGCGAGGAGTGATGTGCCCTACTAGTGCGATGCACGCATCTTGACAGAGAGAGCGAGAGAGAGACAAAGAGACATGGTTTTCTACTGTTGATAAACTCTTTATGTGGTGAACCGCGCGCGTGGATTTCATCCGAACGCCCACAGTCTTTGTTAGCTTACACACACAGCGGCACGTAACTGGCTGACACCAGAAGACTAACGACCTCTTCGATCGCAACTCCTGTCGATTTCTTTTTCCCATTTCATGGCTCGCACTGGCCTCAAAACACGGAAGCAGCCCCTAACTAACCGTTATAACTGCGTCAGTCTCTTTTTGATTCCGACAAGGATAACAAGAACAAGTTCTTCCACGGTACAAGGACCGCGAGTTTCCTTGTAAGCCCGTTCTTTACAAGCCGCTGCCGGCACTCGGGCGGGAAATCTCCACCCCGCCCGGCATCGCTGAAGTCGCCGCTACGAATTTCATTTTCGACGAATCGTTCGGTTGATCCTTTAGTTCGCCGGTTAGAGCGGGTGAGAGTGGGACAGGAGGTGGTAATTGTTCCGGTGCTGTTGCTGATAAGGCCCTCTGCCGACCAGCGACGACGAAAACCACTCTCTCCAACGCGGACGCGTCGGTGTTGATCCGGTCCTTGTCCCGGTTGTGCTGGTTTTCGTGCACACGCGCGGGGGGCGGGCGTGGGAGAGGGGTACAATATACAGTCATTTGTCACCCGCACTAGGGAAAGGATTGGAAACAGTTTCAAGTTGGGAGTGCCCACATTGCTTTGGGTGGGGTGGAATGGTTGTAGGTCGTCACGTTACCCTTCCTTGCCGTCTGCGGGATATGGCTCTTTCGTGCTCCACTCGTTCGACAAGAGGTGAGGCATGCTCCTCATCATAGTGCCCGCAAGGGCTCCACCATACTCAGTAGTTTTGTTGTTCGGTGATGATAGAGCCGAAGTACCTTGCTTGTTCTTCCCCCCCCAGCCTCCTTTCACTCGGCCGGGTATGAGGTAAAAGTACAACCCCCGTTCATAACGCAAACCGAGCACACCCTCCCCCCGAGCTGAAAATCCCCCGAACAATAGGGATGGAACGATTTCACCCAAACAAGCCAGTAGACCACAACCACACTCTCTTCTTGCAGAAAGACAATATCCTCACAAGTGCTACATTACAGCTTACGCTATTCCATTATGATGATACCGCGAAAGAGCACGGATATGATCTGAACCGCTACGAAAAGCTAGATAAACTTAGGCGGCATCACAATGACATGGCATGCCGACAGCTTCAGATCGTGCAGTGACATGGCAGCAAGAAAGGCGCCAAAACCCACACAGACAACCCCAACGGATGAGCATTGACTCACCCTCTCATCTAGCACCCCGACGTGCGCCTCGTCGACTTGTTCCATCAGCGCTGCTCCGTCCTCCTGCACAGCGGGCGGGTGGGTGGGTATTTGGGGGGGGGGCGCGGGCGGGGTGCTCACGGGTTTTCTGTTGCCAACTAACTGCAAGGAGGGGTGTCGATTGTCGTGCATAATTAACTGTAGTCCCTGGGCGCTAGACGGAGTACTCGCGTGGCAGGCGGGCAAGTGGTTCGTGGCAGCTGTGGTGGTAGAAATGGTCTGGCTGGGCATAAACGACGAACACCAACCCCGAGAGGTTTTGCTTGTAGGTCGTGCTTAGGCTTGATTCATACAGGTTGTCTTGTTGTCCGGTCTGCTCTGGATAGACTAGACTAGATATATATGTCGTCTCCTCGTGTTGATCTTTTTTGTTTCGTAGGGAACATGAATGATCCTCCGATTCACCCTTCCCTAATCCAGATCAGTAGCCGCCGTGCACAGCTCACCAGACTCCCATCCAAGACGAGACGACGGACGCGCCCTAGCGTGACCAGATGCTCCTTCAGTAGGTCATCGCGCAGGTCTAGAGCTCTCTTCGCCAAGCCCCTGTCGAGCGGCACGTGATGGCGTCCAAGTATCAGGACGGGTTGCCGCTCCTGCCGACGAAGATGGGGTCTCGTCGCCCTACAACAACTGGTTGGTTGGTCGAATGCCTCGTGATTACATGTATTCATGTTGGTTGGTCAAATGCCTCGTGATTTACATGTGTTCAGACGGCGGTGTTGTGCCCTAACTAGGACGTCTGTCTTTGAACTGCCCGAGGCTGGAGCATTGCATCGGAACACTTGGTGTCGACACAAAACGATCACGCCCGACCGGCTACATGCCGCAGCCACCCCACTTCATGCAGAGTCCGTCGTGCAGGACATCGGCGGGACAACATCGCCTCGTTCCCGGTGACAAAGATCCGAACTGAGAGTGGCACAACAAGTCCTGGTACCTTATCTCTGCGCCGACGCTGTCCAGCAATGACGTGTCGCCGCCATCGCTGCCGCCGCCTCCTCCACCGATTCCCGCCGGTGATGCTAGGAGCGCTTCGATCGCCGCCGAAGAGCTTGCGGGTAAGCTCCCCCGCCTGCGTTCATCCTGCCGTCTTATTTTAGCCCTCCTCTATTGGTGGTTGAGTGCCGAATTCACATCGTAGGCGGTTGAATTCGCCAAAATGTTAATGTTGGTAGGGGGGGCGGGAAGTCAGACAGGGGGCTGCGGGGGGGAGAAGTTATCCCCAAAACTGTGTTGATAAGTCACGTTGCGGAGTGTTCGAATCCATGCGATTGTTGAGGTTAGTGAACTCGGCAAAGCAGCTATATAGCGCATGGCCGCACGTGTGCTTCTTGTACACCACCCCTGCCAACCGTCTGAGCAGCGACAACAAATCAGCGTTTTCATCCACATCTAAAGCGTAAGCAATGGCCGTTCGTGCAGCCATTCAGTCAGACCACAGGCTCACGTTCAGGGACCACCATGCAGGTGCTTCCGAGCATGCCAGGCTCAAACCCCTTTCTCGTGGGAGCGCGCGCCGCTGAACATGAATAA
>FN649727.1:4015049-4043161 GCA_000310025.1 Ectocarpus siliculosus | reverse complement strand
CGGCACGGAAGCAAGGCGACGACTTCGTGTGTTCAGAACAGGCCCAACTTGGTACTTCTTCGCATGATCACAATATGTGCCAAACCCACCACCTACGCCACACCTGGTGGCTAGTCACGATGTTGACACGCCAAGGTGATTTAATGACCACGAGTTAATCTGATATGGGCTCCGTCGTTGATGGGCTGGAAACACATCCCCATACACGCCATAGCGAACACAAAATGGGGCGCGAAAGAGCAAGCACTTTAAGGGTTTCCCCATGCTGCTAGGTCCACGTTGTATTTAGGCTTGACAGCGATATGATGACAACCAAAGAGTCCTCGGTTGGACGCGTCCGCGCGTACCTTCACCTCTGCAGTGTAGGAGCTCGAAGCGGCCATCTAGCTGCACCAGCTTCTGTTCCTTTTCGGTGCTGGTGGCGGTGGCTCCGGTGTCACCACCGCCCTCACCACCTAGTGCAACAACTCCAACAACGTCGCTGCCGCCTGAAATGGGGCAAGAAGCTCCCCCTTCGGGGCCACTGTTGTCGCCGCTCTCGACCTCAACGACAACGAGGTTCCCCAGGGGCAACAGCAGTGTGGCTCGAGCGGTCGCGCTGGCTGCTGCTGCTTCTGCTGTTGCTCCTGATGACGGTTTCCTGCTGCGGTTGCTGGCGGCAGCCGAATCATCCGTGTCGTTGTCCTCCCCGCCTGTCACCTGGCGAGTTGACGGCAATGCTACCTCGTCGGTGTTGGTGTTACGGGTCATCTTCCGCGGTGCGGCGACCTACCGGACGGGTCATCTTCCCCGGTGCGGCGAGTTACCGCAGGCCGCTCGCCCCGCTCGCACGGTAAAGTTGTTTGAAACGTCCGGGTGTTGGGTTTGTTCTTGACGTGCGCTGACAGTTTCCGCGAGATGTTCGCCGCGTGCGTGTGCATGTGATATACGCACGCGACGGGCCAGCTGCTTGGTGATATCACGGAGACGAAAAGGGTATAGGAATCTGTACTCGCCCCCGCCCTCCCGCACTCATCCTTCGTGTGGAATGCTTCTCGTGGGGAGAAAAACAAAAATTCATCTCAGGTGGCATACTGTGCACGCTCTATCCTCTCACCCGATGATGAATGGACACGTCCCAATCCACCTCTATCGCGCTCTCTCGCACCAGCTGCTTGAACAGCGCCATGGAGCGTTTGTCGCAGCACTCCAAGAGTCGCACAGTCTGAAGGGAAGCAAAGGAGTTTATTTCTATGCCCTGTTATGGACAGCCATTAATAGACGTGTGGTCCGTCGATTGCATTCGCTGCGGCCTTGAGGGCACAAAGTCCGTCGATTACCCATCAATGGGATCGGAACGGGGAGGACGCGTGAGGCCTTCTTTTTGCACAGCGCACGGGTACTCGCGCTAGCAGAACGAGGGCCTGTTTGACGAATGTGCCGAGACCATTGTATTTTTTCGGGCGGGGGAGTGCTAAACGAGAGGGAAAACAAACATATCAGCCCCCTGGAGGAGACAGACAGGCCACATTGTTGTGTCCTCTGCCAACTCCTTCAAAGTCTTTCGTCAACAAAGCGTTCGGGTGGACGCTACCCTGGTGCTGCCTCTACTGGCGGCAACCACCACCGCCACGGATGTTTGCTCTTCTCTTTCTGTCGAAGCTGCACGAGAACGTGATTGGGGTGGGGTGTTGATCGCTGTGCTTCGTTGGAGTCAGGCATGCGTCGCTCACTGCCACGATTCTGAATGTCGACCTGTTGCTGACGACATCGACAACAACATTTTGTCCGTACGGGTCGAAGTGTGCACGACACCAGGATTATGTGAAGTGGGTGGAAAACAAATACTTGACGTATGAACAATGTTCCTGTCGCCAAGTTAACGAGCTTGCAACAGCTATCCGTGGACAACAAGCGGTAGTTGCGCAACACAAAGAGCGACTAGACGGCACCAAAGAGGGATGGTGGGGAGGGATGGCGCTTGACTGGAGATTGGCCTATGTATCGACTTGCCGCAGGAACATGCGCACCACAACCTGAACATGAAGGAGAACGACAAACCTTAAAAGCCCAGGCAACATGCTCTACGTGTAGAGTATGTGTGTTTACCAACAGAGAAGTTCCGAATGCCTTGCCGCACGCAGCATTTACGGCCCCAGCGCTGGAGAGAGCACCCCAACTTATCAGCAACCAGGTTGCATACTAGTGACAAACGAGAACGTCATCAGGCCTACACCAAACGATCGATCGAAAACAGCGCACCAACTGGTTGACCGCCACGTCGCCTGTCCAGGTAGGGTTGATGCCGTCCGGCACCATGACGTGCAGAGTCTGCTTCATGTCGTTGTAGCCGAAGGCCGTGGCAAGGAACCAGTCGTTGTCCTTGTCCGCTATGTCCACTACCCACTCGATCGGCAGATTGATGGCGCGGTCGTCCTCATTGCTTGTTTCGCCCCAGCCGGACTCTTGGAGGAGCGATGTCAGAAGCTTGTTTCGCGACGAGACGAGTATAAACGCATCATCATCGGTGAGTATACGTGGGAACGTACGTACCTGTGTGTGTGTTTGTGTGCTTCTCGAAGAAGCGGGAACAGGCTGCCCAATCGGGAGAAGAGCGCGCGTGCGCATCTTTAATTATCATCGAGCGCGCGAATCGACTGGACGTTATAGCGGGATATAGAACACAAACACGCTAGCCATAGACTAGAGTTCTGGTGGGTGGGTATCTGCGTAGGCGGAGGCGGCACATTGTTGTCCCAAAGAAAGTGGAATCGGGTAGTATCTACAGAAAACACGCCTCGGGGCATTACCTTCGACATGGCTACCTCATCTTTGGTGACGCCGTCCTTCAGGAAGGAGAGGGGGAGGGGGCATGGCATTCACCCCATCCGTCAATTATCTCTCCAAGGAAAAACCGAAGTGATACAAAAAATCTTGGTAAAATCAAGAATTCAGTTGCCATGGAAATCTCCTTCGTTCCTGCCCTTCTTTCACCTCATCGTCTTCACGAGTGATGGCCAGTTCCGGAAAATCGTCCAACAACGAAGGAGCGTTGGAGGGTGCTCCTGGAGGTGCAGCGCTCCCGACCATTGACGAAGGTGAATTTCCGTCAGGTGTTTTTCTCCCTCTGTACAATAATGGTATACAGGGATAGGTTAGAAAGGAGGCCAATAAGCAAGGCACTGACGTTGTACTACATCCAAATCCCAGCGATGAGGCCAGACGGAGTGTACAGGATTGTCGCGATGCATCACGTGGCAATAGACCATAAAGTGGCTTTGTTTGAGGTTGCCCCTGCCATCTTAAGGTGAGAGCGGGGCGGCATCAAGAACATCTGTTTTGCTCGGTCTGGTGCGTCGATCGGTACACAATAAATCCACGGCGTACCACGCTGTCTGTTGTTGTGACTGTGCTGTTGGGCCAACCAAACGAGCGATGTCAAAATGCCATTTCTCTTCTTTTCTTCAGCCCTGTTTGTTTGTGTGAAACACCGTTCTGTCTTGCAGGGCGATGGGGTACTGCGGCTATTGAGTTATCATGTCGTTGTTTCCTTTTGCCGACCCGGCTGAATATCTGCGGCGCCTACACTACTGTAACGCGGTGATGGCGCCATTGGAGGTACGCTGCTTCATGCATTGGTGGTATTGATTCACCACACGCAAAACGAAGGGCGGACTCCTGCATGCACTCCTCCACGATCAGAGGTATGGTATTTGGAAGTATTGCGTGGACTACTGTAGACTACATAGCACCCAGGGAAAAACAACAAATGAAAGAAAAACGTGTCATCCTCCTGAGAAAATCCTCTTTGTACACAAGAACTTGGCCCTGCCACACATCTGGGCCTGCCTGGCCATCGTATCAGGGTTGCTACCTTCAGGAGAGTAGCAGTGCATCCAAGCAAGACCGGGGGTAACATACAACGAAGAGAGAGATGACTCGGGCAAGACAAGGGACGCAACAACCTACTGCTGTATATCTTCGCACAGATCTGTGTACACATATATATGCGTAGTCTAGCCTACATACCAGTGTCGTTTGGAATCTGCGGACGCATCAACCCCGAATTGGAACTCACCAGCGTGTGCAAAATGTTGCCCACCAGTCCGTTACCTCGGACCGCGTTCGATACAGGATGGGGGCAAGAAAGAGGGGATCGAGAGGAGACAAGAACAAAGCAACTCTTTGCAAGAGCGAGTGCAGCCAAGATTTGGGAACCCGTCTACGGTACCCCCCCCCACCTATGCAAATTCCGTCTCCCCCGCATCTCCGCTTTCTTCGTAGACAAAGAATATGACTCTTTACAATACCATGGCATGCACTGGTCGCCCCGGCAGTCTAGTTGGTATCCTCGAAGCCTTCTAGAGGTCAGGTCAGGGGTTCGAATCCCGGCGTAAGCGAGCTTTTCTTGCAAAGTGAGCTTTTCTCTCGCTTCCGCCCCTGGCCTAAATAATGGATAGCGCTAGTTTGTGTGTACACAGAGGGAAGAGAGTGCTGAACTGTTCTCGCTTTAAAAATCGAAGGCAAAGTACCGCAGGAGGGGAGGGAAGACAGGAGCTCTTCTGTGTTTCCACGGGTTGGAGTAAACGGCACTAGTGCTGTGTGAGCGTTGACAAAAAAAAAAATGGTATTTATAAAGAGTCATATTCTTCGTTCGTAGATGTGTCATGCTCACAGCAGTCCCCAAAACCCAACCTTTTTGTCCACCAACGACGACACGCTCACCGACAGCAGCACAATAGCGCAGATTCCTAATCAATGCGACTCCTTTCCGCCTTTGCTTTAGTGCTAGTGGCAGTGGCGCCTTTTTCCCAGTCGTTCATCGTGTACCCTTCATCATCAACGCAACACGCGCCGATCAGCGGCGGAACGATGTCATCTACGAGCACATCATCATCAGCAGTGCAACCGGCGGGGGAAGCAGGAGCCGTCACGGTACCAGGGAAATCGCAGCTGGTGGTCAGGAACGAGGAAGAGGGCTACGATCTGAATGGCGTGCTGACGGTGAAACGAGAGGATTCTAAGTCCGTGTGGGTTCTTTGCCACGGGCTCTGCTCGAGCTGCGAAGGCACCGTTCCCGCATTTGTTAGCCGAGAGCTGTCGGAGAACACCTACAGGCAAGAGAGCGTCGGTGTACAATGTTTTTGGCAGACTTTTGTGGCACATCAGCACAGCTGGTAGACCATGTACCACTATGTTTCCATCGTGAAGTAGTCTAATGCATCCTCGACTTTATTTTGTCCATGGGTAGAGGTGAATTTGTATTGTTGCGGTACACGAAGTAGGAGGATCGTGTACGGGAGTCTACTGCGGTGAGCCTACCTCTTTCCCCCGCACGGTCTTGCGCACTATTTTGTACATGGGTAAATCACAGGAGCACCAGCACCAATTGGGCCATAGAGCAGATTGCTGCTTGCCACCACTCCACTCCAGCCTTGCTTCCCCCCCGTCATGATTGCTACGAAAGAAGCGCACGATATTGTGTATGTTGTTCAGAGACCCAAACTTCTGTTCTTTAGAATCATGTGAGAGCAGTGAGCAGAAGAGTGGCGGCCACCCGAGTAACATGAGCCAAGGCCTGTCCGTCTTGCAAGAGTCGGAGTCCCCAACCGTGTCGCTTGATGCCTCTGGAGAAGAAGGTAGTGACAGCAATGCCTCCATTGATTGGTCCTGCGCATCCATCCGTAGTCGCCCGCTGCTGATGAGCAACAGAGGGCTGGCCGCTTGTTTTCCAAGGCGCTAAATATACTCGCAAGTATCTAGACTAACTCGTTACCAAAGGCTTGGTGGGAGTGACGGAAGGGAAAGAGAGAACTCCCCAACTTCGAGGAAGAACCGCATACATCGGAACCCTATCCTGGTCGTTTCTGATGACATCTACGATATTCCTACTGACGTACCTGCCTCTTGTCTTTTCTCTTTTCGCAGATTCGACTTTGCCGGATGCGGGCAGTCCGGGGGGGACTGGAGGTACGCCGGCTACGACGTAAGTGGTCGGCGTTCGTAGCAATGGCACGCCATGAAGGCCTGTGTGTCATGTGAAGATATCGAAAAGGTTGTTTGGCATGAGATTGTGTTGGTCGAGCAAGCGTCAGGCATACTCTCCGGGAACAACCCCGTCCAGCAGATATTTCCTCGAGGAATGCAAGAGAGAGAGAGAGAGAGAGAGAGAGAGAGGGCGTTGTTAGGGTGTTCCCTCTGTGCCCCCGTGCGGTGGTCAATCCCCATGATCACTGCTGGTCCCTCAGTTCCTTTGACCACACGGGGATAATTTTTCCCTAACTCTTTTCCCGCCACTCCAGCCCGCTACCGCTCGCCCGCACTACATCCTCTTCTTATTCACGAGCAGTATAGTACATCAAGACGAGAGGGTGTTGCCTCTTGTGGAGGTGTCTTGCCAGGTCCTTTCATGCACGACCCCCCCGCGCCCCCCTCCCGGCACCAACAAGAGACGAGACGTACAGTAGTGTTCCAGAAATGGAGGGTATTGAGCAAGGGGAAGGGGTGACGTGCCGCCAGTTGTGGTTTCGAGAATTGACGCTGCTCGGCTACCATACTATCTCCCAACACCCATGTGTGTTTTATGTGTGTATGGCAATGGATTCCCAGAAAGAACTGGGCGACTTGCGAGCGGTTGTGCTTCGGCTAAGGGAGCTCGGGTGGAACGTGGACTGCGTTCTGGGCCATTCGAAGGGTGAGTGGGCCAGAAGTTCTCGGCCGCGTGTTGGAAAAGGGGTTCATCCAGGCGTAAGATTATTATGGGACGGATCCTCCTCCTTTGCGTACCTCTGCAAGGAAAAATTTCGAGAGCTTTCGAGACAAGTAAAAATCGGTTCGGAGTTCGTGCGAGGTGGAAGCGATGGGTTCTCGACAAAGATTGCTTTGTCTCCACCCTGTTGTAAAACTTTTGTTACAGAAAACGAAACGCCTCCCTTGAAGCCCCCGGTGCCGTTCAGAGTTTACGCCCAAGCTCCCCCACCCACCAGATGCAAGGATGGTTCAATCTTCACCATGCAGTTATGTGGACCCTTCTTTTTGTTGGCGTGATCCAGCAACTGTGCGTTCTGCTCCAAGCGACCGACCTGCTCGAAATAGCTTCGAGTCATCGTCTGGTTTGTCTAGATATCCCTGCGTTACCCCGACTCGCAAACACGCTTTACCTGAAATGGACTCCCTCGACTCTCAAGTAGATTTTCGCTCCACTGCTCGCCAAAACTGGCATGTGGGTATATCCTTTGTTGGATGGATTGGTGTTGCCTCGCCACGTTTAATTTCGCTCTACAGCAAAGCGCACCTTCTCCAACATTGTAATGGTTGTGAAAGTCAACAATCTTGTGCCTCGCTATTCTTGGTTTGAACGGAAACGCAGGCGCTGCGGCCGTGTTGCGGTACGGGGAGACGTTTGACGACGTCCCGCTGGTGGTGAACGTGGCGGGACGATTCGACACGAGTGAGACCCCTCGATCACGCTTCACGGAGGAGCAGTGGAACCAGCTCGAGGAGACGGGATCTTTCGAGTGGAATGTCAGGGTGGGTGGCGTTGTCCTGTCCCCATGTTGTTTTTGTAACGTTTGGGGACGTGGCCTGTCTGGATTGGGGCGTTTGCCTTGGCAGATGACGCAAGTAGGACACCCAGACGCTGGAAAACGCAGGCTTGGGGTTTGAAAATTGCTGCCAAAGAGGTACGACGTGCTGGAGTTGGTGTGCACGAGACAAGCTGTCGGAATTGAACAACAATAAGGCTGGGTCGAAGCATGTGTTTCATCCCGGAGGGTTGGAGTTCCGAGCTGTGTGCGCTTGCGTGAAGTACAGCAAAAATGAAGGAAGCTGCTGTACTGAGGTCGATGGGGCCATTTTGATCTTTTTAACGCTGTTCCAGAAGTTATACCGGATGAATCCTCGAAACAGGTTGGTTCTATGCACTCATCTCAGAGATGGCGAACAATGGTGTGTGTGGTGATACCGTGTTGTGCGTTCTCACATCCATGTACTTTCCTCTTGCTGCTTGACCTCTATGCCATGCAGTACGCTCGTCAACCTTTTCTCCCTTCCCCCCGTCCTCCCTTCATGCGACTCGCCGAATACCTCACGGCGTTTCGCGCTTGGTCATGTGAGAGCCTGGTCCGGTGAGAACCCGGCGTGCTCCGTCCCGGCTTTGTAGGGATGCGAGGTCAATGGTCTAACGACTACGGCATGCACGACTGTGAGTACCTCACCCCCCCCCCCCCCCCGCCCCCCGTTGCATGGTGTATCCGTTCTTATTGCTTGCAGGGGGAAGATCTCACCATCAACAAAAGCGATTTTGAGGAGCGAGCCGCGCTCAACATGAAGAAGACGGCCGCATCGATCACGTGAGTCTCTACATGCGATTGACCGTGTTTGGTCTACGTGTGAGCTGAGGGCCAAACCAAGCCTGGGTAGCCTACTGTAGATAGTGATAGTTTACATACTTACGCAGCCTTCTTCCTCCCCTACTCTCGGCCATCCCAAGTGAACCGCCACATCGCCCTGCCCTCATTGCAAGCTTCCCGGGCAATCTCTGTGCGCCGCCTCCCTGGCCTTCGTCGTCCCACACTCTCATAATCAAACATCGCAGCCGATCGAAGGTCCTGACCATTCACGGCACCGAGGATGAAACCATCCCGGTAGCCGATGCTTACGAGTTCGACAAGGTGCTGCCCAACAACGAGCTCGTCGTCGTGGAGGGTGCAACCCACCGCTTCGCCACCGAGCCCGAGCAGGTCGAAGTAATGAAGGCGCTCAACCGATACTTGGAGAAGGCGGAAGAACCGTCAACCGCAGAGAGATAGGGACTGGCGCGGGCTGGGGGGGCGGGGTTGAATGGGGGCGTGCGGCGGCTCCTCACACAGAACGGGTCCCCTCGCCACTGCAGACGTTGGCAAAGGCTCGTTTCTTGTTTTGTTTATGGGGTACCCCCACGGCGACTATATAGGTTATATTAGTGTACTGCAGGCTTTTTGACTGAGCACCTGGTCTCATGGCCAAGTTTTCCTTTTTGAACTTTTTGAGGCTCATTTTGAATTTTTCGAGGCTCAATTTCTTATCTTAAAACTGCGAAGTTCTTAGGTGGTGGCGCGTTCTGTATGCAGTATAGTTGGAGACCGCTTCTTGTCTCGTCAGAGGGAAGTAGGATGTTGTCTATCCTTGTTTGTTGTACCAGTATGACTTTGTTGGAAGCCCGTATCAAAAGAGGGCATCTCGACGTACTGCTGATGCAGGAACTGGTCCGTATGCATACAGCGACCCTTGCAAACAATACTATCGATGGTTGTTGTAGTGCAGAGTACGATTGATTCCCTTGAGTGAAGAAGCAGGCGGAATCACGACAATCGATGGTGGTGCGAAGTGCCAAGAATTCCCGGAACAACAGTTAATAGCAGTACAAAGCAGTTGGTGGTGCTGGTCAAAAACACTCAACATGATCGGTGGATGGGTGGTCGCGGGTGTGCCATTTTCACCAGAATATGGATTCGCGCAAGGCATGGGTTATTTTGACGAATTGACTCGGTCGTCGGAGTTCTTTGCGTTCTCTTGAGAAACACGGCCCTCGTACGCCAAAGACGAATAGCCGGCATACTTGTAGATGACACCGATCCGCACGAAAAGTACCAAGACAAGGCATCCGTCACATGCGAAGATATGTACACATGATAGGGAAAAACGAAAATACGAAGAGAGCTCGGCACCCCCGATCTACCGATCCGCACGAAAAGTCACACCAAGACAAGGCATCCGTATGTACATGCGAAGATGCACACATGAAATAAAAGGGAAAAACGAAAATACGAAGAGAGCTAGGCAACCCCGATCTATCTCCAAGATCTCCCGACAAGTTCCGATATTGAGCGGGCAGTAAATAGTCTGCGTCCTTCTCTAACGTTATTTATTTATTTATTTATTTATTTGTTTATTTTTTTGTCTTCACTTCAAATCAGCGCTCACAGAACTAGTAGTGCCGTTTACTCCAACCCGTGGTCACACAGAAGAGCCCCTCTCTACCCTCCCCTCCTGCGGTACTTTGCCTTCGATTTTTAATGCGAGAAGAGTTCAGCAATACTACACACGAACTAGCGCTATCCACTAGTAGGCCAGGAGCGGATGCGAGAGAAAAACTCACTTTCTTTGCAAGAAAGCTCGCTTACGCCGGGATTCGAACCCCTGACCTGACCTCTAGAAGGTTTCGAGGTGACCAACTAGACCACCGGGGCGACCGGCCTTATGTGTACTTCGTAAATAAAAAGTCACACATGCATGATGGCCAGGATTGTTCACCGACACCCAACACCATACGTGTGTAGGATCCGCCATTTACCACCCTAACGATCAGCATGTGACATCATGACGTCATAATCACAGAACAGGGGGGGGGGACGCTTGTCCATCACGGTGCCCCTAGGAATGTGAATTACGCCGCAACGGCGGCCTTGCTGAGGCTTTAGGTCTCGTGCCTCGCTACCTCACTCCTCACTCTACCTCTCTCTCTCTGGGCGAACCGGCCACGCCAGCTGAACTATAGTAGCATGTTGCTGACATCGATACATGCCCGAGCATTGGCTAGTCTCGCTGGTGCAGGACCGGCTGCAGCCAAGAACAGCAGGATTGCCTTCAGAGCGTATAGCAGCACCCGCCGAGTAGAGATGAACTACTTGCCCATGGTGCTCGAGTCAACGCCAAGAGGGGAGCGCGCCTACGATATTTACTCAAGACTTCTCAGGGTGTGTATGCTTCGGTGTAGGTTCAATGGAAGCGTAGCTTCCATCACGAGTGTATTGGATTTTGAATTCCATGTTGAACCCGCGGACAGATACACCAACAACAACGTTGTTGTACATAGAACAACCACACCAACAACGTTGTTGTACATAGAACAACCACAATACAACCACGGGTACGCCAACGGGTGTGTGTGTTATCCTACCTAACTGCTGCTGTAGGTGGCAGTATTTGGGCTTGAGGAGATTGCATGTAATCGTGCACTCTTTCCTGAGACATTGAATTTCGTAGCAGACGCCGGCAGCAAGTTAGTTTGGTTGACTGCTTCTGAGATTCGGGCGGCGTGTTCGGATACGTCGGTCATTTCCCGCGAGTCCAAGTTGATACCGCAGGTGTAACAATTTCACGTCTATGGCGCTGTTGTCTACTGGGCGATCGATCCCTCTGCCGGAAACCAGGAACGCATTATCTGCATGCACGGGCCTGTAACGGAGCAGATGACATCGTTGGTGACGGCCCAGCTCCTGTTCCTCGAGTCGGAGAATCCGGATAAGCCCATCAACATGTACATCAACAGGTCCGTCCGTGTTTGTTTTCAACCCCCCATGCGAAACCATCGCACGTGCTAAATACATACATGCAGCAGTTGTGGCTAGTTATTTCGAAGGTTTCCTTCGTCCGTGTATGGAATATCTTACACACCAGGAAGAACAGTACACGTTCTTGCCTGGCGGTTGTCGTGGCTGTTGTGATAGTCGTCTTGAATTCAACACACGGTCGAAAGCCTGCACTGCTGTTGTAAGTCAGTCAGGCACACGTAAGTTCCACCACTTTTGACTGGGAGATATCTCGCCATGTACCTACCTTCCTTCGGCCTCCCACCAGACTTTTTATTGTATTTCGGTTGTTTTCTCGATGGATATCCCTCTCACCCCCGATGACGCACCCGCCGTTGTGCCGTACTCGAACGAGCGGAAAACCCAAAAATACACCAACAAGCTCTCTAATGCATTGTCCAATCAAATCAAAATCAACCCAGCCCCGGTGGCGTGGTCACGGCCGGATTGGCGATCTACGACACCATGCAGTACGTCCGGCCGGAGATCTGCACGATCTGCATGGGGCAGGCCGCGTCGATGGGATCGCTGCTTCTTACCGCAGGTTCTCCGGAGATGCGCTTCATACTTCCGAACGCCAAGGCAAGAAGAAGCCGGGGTTGGGATAAGCGAGGGGCTGTGCCGTGCCTATTCAGTCTACGGAACCGATGACCACACATGAAAACTCAAAAGGATATGTATGTGCATAGAAAGGAGACGCTGCGATACATATGCGGTACACGCTCAGCGGTCCTGGCGAAGCCGAGTGGAGTGCCACACTCATTTTTGCGGCAGGATAATTCAACCTTGTACCTCGTAGGCCTTTGCCCCCGGCAGTAGTTCACGAAGCGTCACCAAGCAACGAGGTGCGAAAACAATAACGCCACCCCGTGTTTGTTGTTCGCCCTCGTCAACCAACCGGTGACCCAGGTCATGTTGCATCAGCCGAGTGGCGGGGCGAACGGCATGGCGGCCGACATCGCCATCATGGCGGAAGAGATAATCAAGACTAGGGCGCGCTTGAACGACATCTACGCGGAGCACACCGGACGAGTAAGGACCGCACAGAGTGACTTAATTCTCTCTTTGCTAGTTTTTTTGTACTCGTTTGATGTGTGCGGTTTATGTATGTGGCTTGCCGTGGGCCTTCGTCGTTACTACAGGATCAGTCGTTGCCGAAAATTGTGTAGTGTACGAAGCTCGTGCACAAACCAGAGTGCGAAATAACGCCATTCATTTGCCGAATGGATCTCTTCGTGATCGTGGTGAGAAAGGCATGCCTCCCTGTTCTACCGTACGTGCTACTACTGGTAGGCTGGGTTACCGCTACGCTGCCTTCTTTGGGTCGTGCTGGTTCCTCTCCTCTCTCGCGTGCGCGCACGAATTTTTCTTGCCTGCCTTCCGCCATCCGCTCGCCCGACGAATGGGATGGATAACTTCGTCGCACCCCCATCATTTCCGTGACAACTACTCCGTTTAAAATCGACGGTAGCGATTGCTTGTATGCACTCGTTCCAGGAAAGGAGAGGGCCAGAAGCGAGCTTCTCAGCTCTCTCCAGTTGTGCATTTGCGTGATCTCGCCCACCATTCCCCGTGAAAAAAACGCCGAAAAAAGCCTTGACACTCCGTGCCGTCACCACTCGCCACCCTTGCCCCCCTTTCACGAAGGGAGGGCGCTCTACTCCCAACCTTTTTTTCTCGGAAGAGCCCCCCTTGTTTTCGACCTTCTGCCCTTTTAACGACGTGCCATACGTACGTACCTTCCCTTTGCGTCGGGCTTGGGTGCTCTTCGACCCCTCCCTCTCCTCGCAGGAAGTGGGGGAGATCGAGAAGGTCATGGACCGCGACTTCTACATGACCGCCCAGGAAGCGATAGAGTTCGGCGTGGTGGACAAGATTCTCAAGAAACGGCCAAAAGAGGGCGAAGGCTCGGGGACTGTACAATAGTGAAAAGTGACAAATTAGACCAGGTAGATCCGATTGCTTCAGCTTCGCGATATGGCGTTGCTTTCTTTCGTCTCTCTAATGTTATGCCCCGGAGCTCACTTATGAGCCCCATGCTCAGACGTCGGATGTTTGTTGCCCATCTTGTCGACGGGAAGTGGGGGAGGCAGACAACAGGGATTGGCCTGCCTGTCTGGCGCAGGAACTACTGGAAAATGGTATATAGGACAGAATATAGATGTGGCGGGAAAATCGAGATTTCCAGGTAGTAGATGAGGATAGTGCAGTAGGAAGAACCAGACCCGACCCTGCAGTTCATTGCTTTGGTTTTCCACAAGGAGAGTGGGAGCGAAAGCCATAGTCTGAAAAAAAGTGCGCCTAGAAAGGGGTTTGAATATGCGTGCCAGAGAAACAGATACTGCTGTAAGCGGTAGTATGTAAGGGTCTCTTGTGGCTATGGGGGGTGGATGTTGCTGGGTTGTTACTGCCGTCACCCTTACGGATTACCCGGGTCAGTGCACTCCGCGGCATGGACGCTGGTGCGTCGCACTTTTCTACATGTAAGAATGGGTGACACATGATCAAGCACGCAAAACGAGGCAAGCAGTTAAACATCAATCTGGAACATGCACTGGTGCGACGAGGTCCTGTTGGCACACCCGGCATATTGCATAGCATACTTGGGAGAGTGGGGTGTTGGAGATATAAATATTGTCCACCGCGGGAGTGAACGGTGGCTTGTCGAGCTCGACCGATTGTCTTCCAAAAGCGTGCGTTGTGTAAAGCACTGCTTGCGAGGTATTTCGACGACAAATGCCTGGAACAATGTTGGCAGAACATCTGCAGCAGGACTCAAACCAGCCCCAAGTTCATCAGAAACAAGGAACCTCGCTCCTTTTACACGGCAGTGCGAACAAACACCTACATTTCCAAGCCAGTTCTTCTCTAAAACGCCTTCTCTTCGCGTGTGCGAGTGCGGACGTTCAAACTGGCGTTATAGAAGCTTGCCGGAGGCACAGCAGTGAATCCGTGAAGATATCTCATGTTTCTCTTTCCCATAGGCTGTAACGATGAGGGAACGCAGAATCCTACGCCAGAAAAAAAACGGGCGAAACAACTAAAATAGGCTCAACGACGGAGCGAAATGCAAAACCTGGTGCTCAACCAGCACCGCTCGTCAACATACGCCCCATCCGGAAACATAGGCTCGAACCTCCAAACACTCTTCCCACACAATTCGTGGACCTTCTGCTTAAGAAGGGACGCCATCGCAGGCGGGAAAATAGGGAAATGAGCAGCAACCGTCTCCGAGCCCACCCACAAAAAACGACACCGCAATCTATAATACTTGTAATGAGCGAGATATAAAATTACAACAAAACTACGTGTGAACTCTTTGTACTGTGGGCCAGTGCACCAAGCACCCGCTCACCGCAGCGTTCGGTACCAACATCTTGTTCAGAACGAGTGTAGGAACAGGATGGCGAAACCCACGTACAAACTTTACAGCTACAACAAAACAATGATCGACAGGCGGCTGAAGGACTTAAAACACACACCAACATCACCACGGACGAACCAAAAACAAGCAAATGCCACGATGCCGGAATACAACCCCAAAAATGACCTTAAAACAAGTAGGTCAAGGCTAATCTTATTAAAACCCCGTTTGAATAAAACAACTGAAGAAACAAAAACAACCCCAAGGGGGGAAAATAACTCAAGTGCCGATGCTACACAACAATGCCAGTAGTCCGACGACCCCAACACAGCCACGGCAACAAAGCGAGACAAAACTGGAGAAGCCAAAACGGCCAACAAATGCCAGCAACACAAATTTTGATTAAACTAAAAGAAAGAGAAAGACTTCCGTAACACTACCGGTGTCCTCGGGCGTTATCCCGCCAGCCTCGGGCATCCACCACCACTTCTTGCACGACCAGCAAGCAAGTATAATGATCTGTCGGACAGAAATCAGGACAGTTAAAGTGACGTAGACAATACACAGCACTAACATTCGGCATCCAGCGTCTACATCATTCCGTCGTCGAGTTCTTCGTCCTCATCGAACTCTCCCTCCTCTTCCGCGGTGGCGTCCTGGTACTGCTGGTACTCCGACACCAGGTCGTTCATGTTGGACTCGGCCTCCGTGAACTCCATCTCGTCCATGCCCTCGCCGGTGTACCTGTATGATTGGTCGATTTGGCGGCAGGGCAGGGTACAGTAACAGCAGTAGCAGGTTCAACAGAAGAACACAAGAGGTATTGTAGAGAGAAAGACGGACACGACAGAATCGCAGAAAGGTGGGCACACCAGGCCGAAACCGCATTTGGTGCTGCAAGGAGTGAAAAAGATAAAACAAACCTCACAGCACAAATGACGTCCTGCACCAGCATATTGCATGACACCCACACATATGACAACGCAGCACACCCTGTACAACTACTTTAGGTGGTAGTTGTTTGCCAGACACCTACTCTTCCAGGAGGGTGCGCACCTAGTTGGCTGCAGACACCTACTCTTTCAGGAGGGTGCGCACCTAGTTGGCTGCAGACACCTACTCCTTCAGGAGTGTGCGCACCTAGTTGGCTGTAGATGACTACTAATCCAGGAGCGTGCGCACCTAGTTGGCTGCAGACACCTACTCTTTCAGGAGAGTGCGCACCTAGTTGGCTGTAGATGACTACTCTTTCAGGGGCGTGCGCACCTAGTTGGCTGTAGATGACTACTAATCCAGGAGCGTGCGCACCTAGTTGGCTGTAGATGACTACTCTTTCAGGGGCGTGCGCACCTAGTTGGCTGAGGGACACCTACTGGTTCAGATTTGTGCGCACCTAGTTGGCTGTAGATGACTACTAGTCCAGAATCGTGCGCACCTAGGTGTTTACGAACAACTAGCCGGTGGTTGTCTGTCTAACAACTAACTTAGCTGGCTTATTAGTTAGAGTTGATAGTCTGTCCTGGAATTACAAGGAGAACGCATTAACAGTGGTAGTAGCAGTGAGAGGTTGTTTCTGCGCAGAAAGGGGTGCAGACAAGGAAGGTCAGCCAAACCTTACACCTTGTGAACCTTTATCGATCTATTCCTGGTGAAACGAACCACAATACACGCAAGCATGCTGTGTGATGATCCGCGAGCATGACACGCCAACCTAGCCAGATGGCCAGGAGCTCTCTCCTATGCGAGGGAGACCTGCCAAACAACATCCGCTTATTATACTGGGTCGTGAAAAAAACTAATTGAACATGCATCATCGACCGTCACTGCCTCTTCTTCCGACGAACCAATCCCTCCGTCTGTTTGCTGGCCACCATCTGCTGGTGGTGCTGGTGGTGCTGGCGTAGGGTCGGTTGGTGGAACAGCCGCCGCCATAGGCCGCCATGTGGTGCGCTTGTTCGCTCGTCGGGTGGTGTGTGAGAGAGTGCGTGGTGTGCGGTGGTAGTCTACTGCGCCGGCAGCTGTTCTGTATTGACTGTTGACACCTGCCCATCCGTGTGTATCTGTGGGTGCGACTGCGTGGTCTGCAGTAGTCCCCTGTTGCGCCGGCAGCTAACTGTTCTATTTTGACATCTGCCCGTGTCTGTCTATGTTTGGGTGTTAGTGTGTGCGATTCTGTGGTTGACAATTGCCCGGGCAACAAACAACGTGAACATGTTCTATATTGACAACTGCCCAGGCACCTAGTTGGCTGCAGACACCTACTCTTCCAGGATGGTCCGCACCTAGTTGGCTGCGGACACCTACTCTTCCAGGAGGGTGCGCACCTAGTTGGCTGCAGACACCTACTCTTCTAGGAGGGTGCGCACCTAGTTGGCTGCAGACACCTACTCTTCCAGGAGGGTGCGCACCTAGTTGGCTGCAGACACCTACTCTTTCAGGAGCGTGCGCACCTAGTTGGCTGCAGACACCTACTCTTCCAGGAGTGTGCGCACCAAGTTGGCTGTAGATGACTACTCTTTCAGGAGCGTGCGCACCTAGTTGGCTGTAGATGACTACTAATCCAGGAGCGTGCGCACCTAGTTGGCTGTAGATGACTACTCGTTCAGGAGCGCGCGCACCTAGGTGTTTACGAACAACTAGCCGATAGTTGTCTGGCAAACAACTAACTTAGTTAGTTATTAGTTAAAGTTGTACAGGGTGTGCAACGCAGGTACACACGACCGTTGTGTACTTCCCTGCAAGTCAACATGAACTACACATTTACGCACACATACACGTCTCACCAGTGGAGGAAGGCCTTTCGCCGGAACATGGCCGTGAACTGCTCCGCCACACGCTTCCAAACCTCCTGGATGGCGGTGGTGTTGCCCACGAAGGTGGTGGACATCTTGAGTCCCTTCGGTGGGATGTCGCAGATGGAGGCCTTGACGTTGTTGGGGATCCACTCCACGAAGTAGGAGGAGTTCTTGTTCACGACGTTCAGCATCTGATGCAACGCGAAGGATGGCAGCGCCGCATATCACAATGAATGGCACAATCGGCATGTTGCGTTAGGGTCGTATATCCCATGTTGCAAACGTACGTCGCACGATGTGGGTGAGGGGTAAGCGGTCACAGTGCTCCTGAGCATAAGACAGACATCCAAGCACCAACGCATACCCGAAACTGAAAGTATCAACGAGGAAGACTGCTGACCATTTCAACTTCGGCTAATCCTGGTACACGTTTCGACGCAACACGTGTGGGAGCGTTCTACGACACCTCAGCGCTCACACAACAGGAGAGAGGACAGCGGCGCAATAGGTGATGATGTGCTCTACAACGGGCCCTCACCTGTTCGTCGACCTCCTTGGTGGACATTCGCCCTCGGAACATCACGGCGCAGGTCAGGTACCGCCCGTGGCGAGGGTCGGCGGCGCACATCATGTTCTTCGAGTCAAAGCACTGCTGGGTCAGCTCGGGGACCGTCAGGGCGCGGTACTGCTGCGAGCCGCGGCTGGTGAGGGGAGCGAAGCCGATCATGAAGAAGTGCAGGCGGGGGAACGGCACCATGTTGACCGCCAGCTTCCGGAGGTCGCAGTTGAGCTGCCCGGGGAAGCGGAGGGAGCAGGTAGTACCGCAGATGGCGGCCGACACCAGGTGGTTCAGGTCACCGTAGGTGGGCGTGGTGAGCTTGAGGGTCCGGAAGCAGATGTCGTACAGTGCCTCGTTGTCGAGCGTGAAGCACTGGTCGGCGTTCTCGACGAGCTGGTGCACGGAGAGGGTGGCGTTGTAGGGCTCGACGACGGTGTCGGACACCTTGGGCGACGGGATGACGGAGTAGGTGGACATGATGCGGTCCGGGTACTCTTCACGGACCTATGGCGGGGCAGGGGCGGGGGAGGGGAGGAATCGTGGTCACGTGGTGCTGGCAACGACCCGACGACTAGCGGTTGACCACGCGCCAAACTGTTATAGGTACGAGGAGACAGAATACATCCGCGTTCCCGCTAGGTTGCTGCTCCCTACGGGTGGGGTACAACAAAAACTCTCAGACAAAGTTACCGTTCTGGCAGGAAATCCGCAAAAATATACCAGTGTTATTTGACAACCAGGTGCTACCAAACCGCGAGACACCAACTCCACCCTCGCCACCACGTACAAACTGACAGTTTGTTTTGTCCGCAAAGGACATCAAAACTTATTCGCACCTTCGAGATGAGCAGGGTGCCCATGCCCGCGCCCGTCCCGCCCCCCATCGAGTGCGTCAGCTGGAAGCCCTGCAGCGCGTCGCACGACTCGGCCTCCTTGCGGACGACGTCCAGCACCGAGTCGATGAGCTCGGCGCCCTCGGTGTAGTGGCCCTTGGCCCAGTTGTTCCCCGCGCCCGTCTGGCCGAACACGAAGTTGTCCGGCCGGAAGAGCTGTCCGAAGGGGCCCGCGCGCACGGAGTCCATGGTTCCGGGCTCGAGGTCCATGAGGATGGCGCGCGGGACGTAGCGGCCGCCGGTGGCCTCGTTGAAGTAGCAGTTGATGCGCTCGAGCTGGAGGTCGGAGTCGCCGTGGTAGGCCCCCGTGGGGTCGATGCCGTGCTCATCGGAGATGACTTCCCAGAACTTGGACCCGATCTGTGTTGGAGGGCCAGCGATACGTGTAAGATATGATCGTTGTTCGATGTTAGCCCAGGAAGAGGTAGAGATTCCTCTGGGTTGGTCATCTTTGCTGGGACCCGAACAAACGCAGGCTGCAGTTACAGCTTGACTCAAGGAGGAGGTGGTGGGGCGGGGGTTATGGGCTCTATGGCCAACGCTGCTCCCTCAACCATTGGCGGGGCAGTTTACGGCGTTGTGCTCGCTGTACAAGGGCTGTCGAACTGACCCTACAACTACGTGGGCAGCACAGTTTGGGTGGATATTCGGTCATAGGTTCGAGCGTGGAGAATTGAGAATGCCAGGAGGGTGCGATGCGCTGAGTGCGTTGGGTACACAGCAGCAGAACCTTGTCTGGTCGGTGACAAAAAGCCTCTGGTCTGCGTATCGGTACACCCGAGGGGGCTTGAGATTCCCTCAAACGAAACCACACACGCCCAACCACGGCTGCTAAACACATTGATTCTCGGAGATCACTGGAAACCATTAAGTGTGGTTTTTTCAACCAAAAAAGACCGACCCTCTCATAGACCATAGACTAAAGGGTAAATTTGAAAGGCGTCTGTGTTGTTAGCACCGATTGCACCACTGCTGTTGTGGTGTTTTGGGTGTCGCCAATTTGGCGGTTGTTTGTTGATGCACTATGGTTGGAGGCACAGCCATCGCCTATGCAGGCGGTCCATTTGGATCCATCGGCACAGCACGACAACCCGCTTTGTACAGCCTCCCATCGTCGCCACCATTCTGCGTGGTGGATCCATGCCATGCGTCTCCTCCCATATTCGATCCACACATACTCTTGAAGCCATACACATGGCATGACACCAAAATTTTTGTGGAACATGCGTACATACCGCAGCAGCAGCACTTGGGCATTACGCCGACCTTTCTTCCTGGCACACTGCAACCCCAACCACTTAGTACTAGATACCGCTGCTTTGTGGGAGGCCCACGACGCTATCTTGCGCCTGTAGGCTTTGCATACCAAACACCCCGTGCGATTTAAACTTCAACGGCTGCCCGGATCTCTCCCAACCATGAGCTTTCGGATCGGTTAACGCCTAGCGGATTGCACCCTCACACAGGAAGTACTGCTGATGGACAGGAGGCTGAGGGATCTCTCGACCACGGGCGTGACGGGCACAAAAATTGGCTGGTTGCAATCCAAGCAATCTTATCTTCGGTGTCCTGTACAAAGCAACGTCTTGTGTTTTTGGTGCTAGGTGCAGGAGTCCAACCTTTTTTTTTTTGGCTCTTCTTGTCTTTCTGCCGTTTGCTTATTTTCTTCGTTCACGAGAGCCAGCCAAGAGAGGGCAAGAGACAGATACAACCTGCGAACTCCACGTGCACACAAGCAAACACACGCACACGCAGGATCCCGTCGTATTTCGCTACTGCTTGCTCGTCCCGAAGTCTCCCGGTGAGATTGCATTTACCCACTCTCTCTGGCCCGCACAGCCTAGAAAGCAACGCATACAGCAGTAGCACAGGAGGACATGACCAAGGTCCAACGCATCTCAAACCTGTGGGCGTGCAACGCAAGCACAGGATCCTCACATGCCTCTCTTCGAACAAAGACCGCATGATCTGCGAGACTCACCTGGTTACCACATTGTCCTGGAGTAGGGCCGAATCCCGCGTTGCGGGCATGATGGAGCAAGATCGCGAGCGAAGTTGAGGGGGGAAGGGGAACGCGATCGGGTTAGCGAGTGTGAGGGAAGATAGAGAGAAGAGCCACAGCCAGGACGGGGAGCAAAAGAGCAAAGAGATATAAACTTCATACGCAGATGTCCACCCACCTGCTTGAACGTGAACGATCTCCCTCATGGTTTTAGACGGGTGTTCGGCTGTGGAGACAAAGAGGCACCCAAAGACAAAAGGTGAGAGTGTTCAAAGAGACCGAGCAGAGGGGGTGATTGCTCGGCTCCCGGGGCCAAAAAAACGCACAGCCTGCAGCAGGGGGCAGGGGATGGAGGGCACCCACGAATGGAACCAATGACGGAGGCGTTTTTGTTGCTGGCGGTTTTTAATATAATTCCTCCGCATTTTTCATGCACGACACTCGCGTCACGTGAAACATGAACCCACACCTCTCACTCCCCACTCCTCTTCTCCACCCTCCACACTCCACACAACGCTTTTCCGTATCAACGCGCCAAGCTAAACCATGAGGGAAATCGGTACGGCTGATGGGGTTGGCACGAGGGACGTCGGGTGTAAGGAAGAGCGAACGCCCCATACTGCAGCAAACACGCAAGATGCCTGTCCGTGCATGTTTGCATACCACTCGCTAACATTAACATGTCTCTCTTTCTCTTGCCTTTCCCTCTGTTTCTCTCTCCTTTCCCTCCGCTGGTACTTCCCAACTCCTCCTCCGCTACCCTGGCAACTCAAGTTCACGTTCAGGCCGGACAGTGTGGTAACCAGGTGAGTTCGAATCACGCACTTGTGGTAGCTTGTGACTTTCCCCCACGGCGCGAAAAGAAAATGACCGCATGCTACTGTAGTCCATAACACGAACAGCCAAAGTTGCTTGCACCGACGAGCTGCATCAGAGTACTATTCTTCGGGCTTCTTTTGACGAGAGAAAAAGCGTATGAAGCATTGTCGTTGCATGACAGCAACCCCAGTTTCTGACCTGTGGCCGGCAGCATACAGCGGCAGGCCGGGGGCGCTCAGTAAGCACCCTCATTCCGAAACGAAGGGCTCGAGTGCCATCTTGTTGGGTCGCCAAACCCCCCCCACTTCTGCACGCAATACATGTTGTTGAAGGGAATACCAGAGAAACCGTCATTTACGCCCGATACGCCGCACATCTCTGCATGTGTCGCAATAGCACCCCAGCACTGCTACCGCATCATTTGGGGCTGGCTGGCTAGAGTATGATGAGCGCTACTGAAAGCATCGATCTACCCTCACGCGCCCTAGACGGCTTCACATTAACACAACCGCTCATGCCCGTTCTCGCGGTTCCGTTTGGCGCTCTCTTCTGCTCTGAACCATAACTTGTTTTTTGTCGCCCGGGGGGCGTAATCCCCGAAACTCATGTATATATTGAATTAAATCAGCGGAGTAAGTTCACGGGTCCAAGCGCGAGCCGCCCGTGTTTCAGCATATTCAGAACGATGGGATGTAACATACCCTACCACGTTCGTAGATATGAATGAAACTTGAAACTTACCTCCTGTGAATGAATACTACACAAGTTATGGAGCATTAAACTGCATGAGGGAACTATTTGGTGACATAGTACTACATTCGGAAACCGCTTGCTGCCGCTCATACACGTATCGCTGGCCCTCCAACACAGATCGGGTCCAAGTTCTGGGAAGTCATCTCCGATGAGCACGGCATCGACCCCACGGGGGCCTACCACGGCGACTCCGACCTCCAGCTCGAGCGCATCAACTGCTACTTCAACGAGGCCACCGGCGGCCGCTACGTCCCGCGCGCCATCCTCATGGACCTCGAGCCCGGAACCATGGACTCCGTGCGCGCGGGCCCCTTCGGACAGCTCTTCCGGCCGGACAACTTCGTGTTCGGCCAGACGGGCGCGGGGAACAACTGGGCCAAGGGCCACTACACCGAGGGCGCCGAGCTCATCGACTCGGTGCTGGACGTCGTCCGCAAAGAGGCCGAGTCGTGCGACGCGCTGCAGGGCTTCCAGATGACCCATTCCATGGGAGGCGGGACGGGTGCGGGCATGGGCACTCTGCTCATCTCGAAGATCCGAGAAGAGTACCCGGACCGCGTCATGTCCACCTACTCCGTCATCCCGTCGCCCAAGGTGTCCGACACCGTCGTCGAGCCCTACAACGCTACCCTCTCCGTGCACCAGCTCGTCGAGAACGCCGACCAGTGCTTCATGCTCGACAACGAGGCACTGTACGACATCTGCTTCCGGACCCTCAAGCTCACCACGCCCACCTACGGTGACCTGAACCACCTGGTGTCGGCCGCCATCTGCGGTACTACCTGCTCCCTCCGCTTCCCCGGGCAGCTCAACTGCGACCTCCGGAAGCTGGCGGTCAACATGGTGCCGTTCCCCCGCCTGCACTTCTTCATGATCGGCTTCGCTCCCCTCACCAGCCGCGGCTCGCAGCAGTACCGCGCCCTGACGGTCCCCGAGCTGACCCAGCAGTGCTTTGACTCGAAGAACATGATGTGCGCCGCCGACCCTCGCCACGGGCGGTACCTGACCTGCGCCGTGATGTTCCGAGGGCGAATGTCCACCAAGGAGGTCGACGAACAGGTGAGGGCCCGTTGTAGAGCACATCATTACCTATTGCGCCGCTGTCCTCTCTCCTGTTGTGTGAGCGCTGAGGTGTCGTAGAACGCTCCCACACGTGTTGCGTCGAAACGTGTACCAGGATTAGCCGAAGTTGAAATGGTCAGCAGTCTTCCTCGTTGGTACTTTCAGTTTCGGGTATGCGTTGGTGCTTGGATGTCTGTCTTATGCTCAGGAGCACTGTGACTGCTTACCCCTCACCCACATCGTGCGACGTACGTTTGCAACATGGGATATACGACCCTAACGCAACATGCCGATTGTGCCATTCATTGTGATATGCGGCGCTGCCATCCTTCGCGTTGCATCAGATGCTGAACGTCGTGAACAAGAACTCGTCCTACTTCGTGGAGTGGATCCCCAACAACGTCAAGGCCTCCATCTGCGACATCCCACCGAAGGGACTCAAGATGTCCACCACCTTCGTGGGTAACACCACCGCCATCCAGGAGGTTTGGAAGCGTGTGGCGGAGCAGTTCACGGCCATGTTCCGGCGAAAGGCCTTCCTCCACTGGTGAGACGTGTATGTGTGCGTAAATGTGTAGTTCATGTTGACTTGCAGGGAAGTACACAACGGTCGTGTGTACCTGCGTTGTCATATGTGTGGGTGTCATGCAATATGCTGGTGCAGGACGTCATTTGTGCTGTGAGGTTTGTTTTATCTTTTTCACTCCTTGCAGCACCAAATGCGGTTTCGGCCTGGTGTGCCCACCTTTCTGCGATTCTGTCGTGTCCGTATTTCTCTCTACAATACCTCTTGTGTTCTTCTGTTGAACCTGCTACTGCTGTTACTGTACCCTGCCCTGCCGCCAAATCGACCAATCATACAGGTACACCGGCGAGGGCATGGACGAGATGGAGTTCACGGAGGCCGAGTCCAACATGAACGACCTGGTGTCGGAGTACCAGCAGTACCAGGACGCCACCGCGGAAGAGGAGGGAGAGTTCGATGAGGACGAAGAACTCGACGATGCCATGGGATAAAACCAAAAGTATAGATGCACCGCCCTCCGTGTTTCTCTGAACGACGATAACTCACTGCTAGGAGAATCTTCCCGTATCCGGCACGATTTTAACACAGGGGCGAGTTTGATCCACCAACACTAGATTTGGGTGAAAATGTTTTGTTTTTGGTCGTGAGCCTTCTCGTTTATTGTATTTAAACGGGATAATGATTATGTTGTTTTTTTCCGATACGGGGGTAGCCCAGGTATTAATTCACTTTGGGCTACCCCGACCCCATGTTGTGATCCGATACGCAGTACATCGAAAGCATTGATTGGGTGTGCTGTTCGTTCTCTTTGCCGTTCGAGAGGGGTTGGGTGTCCTTCTTTTTTTTCATTGGCTGCTCGCCGCGTGCTGGTGGCGGCTGCGCGAGCAACACAATGGTTGCCGTTTTCGATGACGCGATGTCGCGCTGGCTTTTTGTACGGCGTTGTTGTCGTGCGAGCATGCAAGCACCACGATACATAGCTGTGCAAAAGGAACCGGCGCACTCGCTTTTGCGTGGCAGCCGGTGGTGGTAGACTAGGATGTTTGTTCCCCGAGAAGAGGTGGCCATAGCGCAACGGAAGAAAGTGCTTTTTCCCACAGCGGTACGATATCTGACAACAGGCTAAGATGGTCGCTGTGAGCCTACGTACAGTCCGCTGACGGGCGACTGGTGACGTGCGTGTGCTAGGGGAGAGGCACACGCCGTGGTCCCCTCAATACTGTACGGAGGAAAACGGCGTTTACGGCGAGTCTGGTATTTCTTCATTTTACTAATGCGATTTTGTTTTTTTTTTGTCCGGTAGCTTTTTATGTACAAAGTATGATATTGGCACGCAACAGGCGTTACAAAGGCGAAGGGTAGACGTGTCTGTCGTGTGGGTCTTGGTTTACGCGTATCCAGCCGCACGCGACCGGCGTGGGTGTACCGGAAGCGGGCGCGTCGCAAAAAACTGGTTCCAGGATTACGAGTACAAAGGTCGGAAGGTCGCGTCTGCTGCGAGTTGGTTCTTCCTCATGAGTTCGACGACACACAGACGGGCGTTCACGATGTTGGTTGCGAGGGGGGGGTCTCTTTCGTTGCGCACGTCTGCACGGCGGTATTGCTGGACGGGCGTGGCTGTCCCGTGTCTTGGTGTGATGGATGACGACAAGATACCCGTGCGCATCGTCCCGTATTGGGATTTTAGTGGTTTTTGGGGATGAGAAATTGAATCGGTGATGCCCGGAAGACTCTTGACTGGCTTGCTTGACTCTGACGTTGACTGACGTTGATTTTTTCGGTCGACTTCGCTTGGAGAAATGAGGTTTACTGCCATGTCTGATTCACGGCAAATCGTGATTATTGATGACACCATCACGAATGGACGTAACCGTAACAGTAACAGGCGAGTATGCGTCTCCTTAAGACAACTCGATACAAGCTGTCGAGGGGCGCTGCTGAGGGTGTGCAACGAAATAACCCGTGATACACCCGAAAGAGAGGCAGAAAACCGGCTGCTTCAGCTCCCACCCAAAACTAAGTTTCCTGCCTGAAGGAGTATAGCGAAACACGAAAAACATTACGTCACGAAAGCCATGACGTCTTCGTGGGACGAAAAAGCCACGCGCTTAACGCGTTCTCGTCCGCCGGCGGGGCTCCGCGTCGTGTGCGGTTTTAACTTGTAAATGAACCTCAAATATAATCAGCGCGTCATTATTAGGTTCATACCAAAGGCAGCCGACCCCTGTGCGATTTGCTGGCGGCGTGTGCAATGCGCACAGACTCGACCAACGGTCGCCTCGGCATAAGTGTGTATTTTTTCACAAAATCTTTATCGTTTAATACCACAATCCGTCAAGAACGGACGGCTGTAACCCTTAGTTGTACGTTGCGCCGCCGCCGCCGCCGCCGCCGCCGCCGCCGCCGCAGGCGCCGACAACCGTTTTCTAGTGTGCAATACCCCGATGCACAAAAAACACAAACATAATTTGTAACAGACGAAGACAAAACGACAACCCCACAAAATGTACGCACCAAATAACAGTGAGAACGTGCCGGTCTCGGGTCAAACGGAGGTGCTACCCAAGCGTTCATCTATGTACCCAAAGCACCGAAATGCACCGCCCAAGCGAACGCCAACAAAATAACAACAAACCCACCTTCAAAAGGCGCTACCCTTTCTGCAGCTATGGTACTACCGCTGCCGCTGCAGTACCAACAGCCTTTTCCTACAGGCTGACACTGCTCTGCAGCAGCAACACCAGCATGAGCCAAGCGCACGCTCAAGTCTGAGCGTCCGCAGCCCATCTCACCACTACTCCTTATGCCGGCCCGCCCCCCAGCTACCACCCCCCGCCCCCCCCCGGCCGCCGCCCCCGTTGCTACGCCCGTTCTTCCCGCCCCCGCCCCCCGCCCCCGCCGCGCCCTGAAACAGAGGCATCAGGGACCCCCCATTCCCGCCCATGGCCCTCCTCCCGCTGGTGCTCCAGATCGCACGGTTCGGCTTTCTTCCGCGCTTGCCCCCGACCGTAGCGCCCGAGCCCACGCAGAACAGGAGGATTCCGCTCCCCAGCAGCCAGGGTCGCGTGCCGAAGGTGAGCCCTTCCGAGACAGAGAGGCAGAGCACGACGAGGTGGAAGCCCGACGCGCCCGGCCAAGCGATGCCCCCCGCCCTGCGGTGTGTTTTCCAGGGGGGGGGTGGGGGGGGGGGCGTACTCATTTGTTGCTTGCCGTAGTCATTTGACCATTGACCACGCGTCCCTTTCGAGACGGAGCACCGTTCCTACACCTACTAGAGACACCACCAACATTTGGGAGCTCTTCACGTTTCTGCCACAAACTCCATAAAAAATTCTTGCACATCTTATCCCCGTCCTCTAGGGCCTCTTGTGCCCACCATCTATCCCCAATTATCGCGATCGTTTTTTCGCTGTTGTCTAATTTACCAAACTTGTCCATGTCACATCCTCTCTGTCTCATTTCCTCCTCGAGATCCTCTCTTTCCTTCCTGTACAACTCACACTCCCCAGGGGGGGGGGGTGTACTCATACTCATAGTCGTGCATGCCGTAGTCGTTTGACCATTGACCTCGCATCCCTACAAAGCCGGGACGGAGCACGCCGGGTTCTCACCGGACCAGGCTCTCACATCACCAAGCGCGAAGCGCCGTGAGGTATTTGGCGAGTCGCATGAAGGGTGAGCTGCATCCTGCTAAGGGTGTTCGGCATCTTGTGCTTACTTCCTTGCGTACGGATGACAGCTACGTATGACTTAATTTATTTTCTGGTGCTTTCACTTCCAGAGACAGTTGTAAGCACTGTGTAACTGCCTCGAGGAAGCTTGACCATTTTAACACAACGTGGTGCGATCATCCCCCGTTGAGCGGAGTGAGGTTTCTCGACCCCGCACAACATGATCTACTCGACCACCATTATGGTTACCGCCAAAAAAAAAAAACAGAGGTAAAAAAAAAAGACGGTAACCTGGTTGCCGAGTTCACGAGGTGAATTGGCTTGTTTTACAACGTCGT
>FN649727.1:3945791-3997616 GCA_000310025.1 Ectocarpus siliculosus | reverse complement strand
TTGGGGCACTCTGCTCAAGAGTCGTCGCGATACTGTAGTCCGCCCGGTCGGAGATAAATTAGCCCGCCGGGAATTTCCCTTTTCTCCTTCTCGTGTCCGATCGATGCAGGTAGGGGCCCTTGGCCATACGCCTGGGGTCCCGAATAGGATCAAACAAATACACAGACCCTGGTACGCATACATTCCGAGGAGACGCTCGCACAACAACCCGACGCGTGCAGCTCGACGAACAACGGAGCGCGACACACACACACGCAAAAAAAAAAAAACACCTGACGACTCCCCAAACGACACCCTTGTGGGGTGCTTCTTGTACACATGTCCGCGGCCACGCCCAACCAAACACACAAACTGTCTCCGAGCCACTTGTTACACTCACAATCCACCAACTAGACTACTCTTTTCTACTGGACATTGTGTGGTTTCCCCTCCCCGTTTCCTCACATTAACAGGGCTTCGACGTCAGGCCGGCTCACTACCCCCTGCGTGTTGTACAGAACCACCGAGCTGACGGTTTGCAGGAGCGCCAGCACCTGCGCCTCCTGCACGACGGACCTGTTTTTTTTTTTTGTCATTGCCGTTGCGCCACCACGCGCACGGGGGCACGGGCACACGATCATGAACAGGTGGTTTGCCTTTTGTGACGTGGCTTGTAGCTTGTAGCGAAATCGATGCTAATCGAACACACACCAACACACATTTCCTATTCACGAAAAAGGCGATAGAAAACTCTTCGAGCAAACGAACAAGAGGAACGGATGCGACCGGCGTTCACTTTGAGCACTTGGCTACCGCTGTAAACGATTACTCTCTACCTCGTTCCTTCTCTCCCAGCACACACACGACTGCCTACATCTGTGGGAGGTACGTCGGCCCTATCTCGATATGAGCTATCACATGGAACTTGAGGGGGCCTTTTTACGTCTGTTTAGGAGGCACTAGGCAAAGGATGGGCTTCTTTGATATCGGTTACTCTATGAACAATCGCAACCTCACAACGCAACTGGCGAGGTAAAACTACTATGCTCGAGACGTGCTCAAGCAAGCTGGGCACCTAGAAAACAGGGTGCACCCATACGGCTACCGCTGCTGAGTCGCACTGACTGTGCAGTTTCGCGAGTGGATGCTAACGTCTCCCTCTCCATGTTACCGCTCTCCCTGCCATATCCTACCACTCGTTTCATACCTCCCTCCTTCCTTTTCTCCCTCTCTCCCCCTCTCTCTCTCCCTCTCTTTCTCTCTCCCCCCTCTCCCTCCTTCCCTTTCTCGCCCTCTCCCTCTTCTCTCTCTCCCTCATTCCCTCCCACGCACGCACAAGCAGCGCACCTGCGAGGAGTCATCAGTCCGGGCGTGTCCAACAGAAGCAGCGCCGTGCCCTCCTGGTCGGGCAGGGGCTTCCCGCATGCTGGCACCAGCTGGAAACGACACAGACCCGCCTCGCCGCCGCCGCCCTCGGCGTTCAATGTGGGCGACGTCGGAAACGGGCGCTCGAAGTCAAAGCTTCCTGGCTCTTTCGGGGGATCGAAACCGTTGGCCAGCACGTGGTTGGCCAAGAAGTTAAGGAAGTAGGACTTGCCCGACCTGTAAGGACCGGCGATGGAAACGACGGCCAGCTGTTTTTTCGTTTTTTGGGCGGGACCACACAAGCACGAGAGGCGCGCACGGCAGCGAGGCGGGAGGGAGGGGGGGGGGGTACTTGGTAAGGCGACGATTTTCCGGAGTGCCCTGTACTGTGTGTCCGAAGTTAGAGGAACCTTGTAAGGAGAAACATGAGCAGAAAAGTACACGCCGCGCTTTAGAAGTTTCTTTTTTTCCGTCGAGACTCTCTGTCTCTCTCGCACACGTGCGGCGCGATGTGATTTATGCCCAAGGCCAGGAGGAGGTTGGGACGCGGATGGTAGGGCGTGAAGCAGAAAAATGCTCAACTTGTTGCTTGGATTCGTAACACAGCCGGGGGGCACGCGGGGCGAGCACAAAGTCGTTTGGATGGGATATTCATGGGTGGACCTCGACGCAAACTTATTCAGTCCACAAAAGAGAGAAAAAAAACATGTCGGTGGTGAAGATACTGCAGGCCGTGCGTTTACCTTGGTATCGATCTGAGACAGAGCCTGAAGAGCGCCTTCGTCGACCGTAAGCTCCATCCTCGTGCTCTCTTCACCGCCTTCGGGCCCTACCCCGTCCGCCGCCACCTCAACCGGTACTCGCTTCCATTGGAACAGCGTCCCCGAGGACGGTGCGGCGCAGGAGGAGGGCGCGCCGGCTTGTTCTTGGCCGTCATCGGCCTGGCTCAAGAAAGGCAGCAGCAGCAGGGTAGGGAAGGGGTCGGGCAATGACTAGGGTCGGGAACATGGATGGTTATTTCTTGAAAGTAGCGGACGTTCTACTATGCCGTCCAGCAGTTACATACTTCGGCGGCGACGTCCGGTACCCTGCACCAGGATATTTGTTTTCGAAACAAACCGTGGGGTACATTTGGGTAAATGGAACCTCCATTCTTGTCAACTTTCCATGCTGATTCGTCCACAACCAAGACTTGGATATAATGTAGGAAAGTCACGACGACATCTCTTCGACCCTTCGGGATTGACATCTTCTTTTCAGAAAATGTGTATACAATCACTGAAAGACTAAAACGCCCAAGTCGAAGGGGGTGGATGAAAGTCTTTGCAGTGGTGCATGAGGGACAAAACCTGCTGGGCGCTTGGCCTACAACAGCTTTTTCTCCTTGTTCAACAATCAAGCTCGAGCAACTCGGGGTGATAGCATTGCTACTGTCACCGACACACGTGTCGCGTAAATTCATCATGTGGAGGTGAGCAAAAATAACAAATACGACACACAAGCTCAAACCAGTCGACCAGAGAAGTGCGAGCTACGTTGCCTCATCGGACGGACGTCGTGAAAGTGTGCAGCAGCAAGCAGGTGGGGTCTACACGGCGACATGTGATTACCTACTACGGCAGTCTACAACCCACAGACAGATAGACCCTGAGAGGATGGCACTTCGGTCAAACCACAAACCATAGAAGTGAGCCAACGACACAGCAGTAGCCACCAACCTATTATACCACGCATTCCGTGCGGCAAAGAACAGACCAACAAACGTCGAACCTCCTGCTGCAGCTGGGGATTCAAGAGCAGTAATCGAATCCTCGACAAACGCCGCAAGCTGTGTGCACTTGTGCAGCAGCACACCACTTCTCACAGAGACTGGTGGGAACATTCCGCATTCCGGAGCTCAACAGCGAGAGGGTGGATTCGGGGTATTCTCACCGTTGGTACATCATCCACAGCAACACTTGTCCAACCGCAGAAGATCCCTGCGAGCAGCACACCTCGCAGCAACCGAGTCTTCATCGGCTAGCCGGTGTTGGTGCGAGAGACCAGATGGTTTTTCAGCAGCTGTTACGTGCAAGTGTGCAGCAGCGCCGGGAAAAAGAAATACAGGGAGTTCAATGAGTTCGGCGCGCTTCACAAGGCAGGGGAGGTTTGTAAATTTCCCCTCTCTGAACGCTCTCCGCTCTCCAGCACTCAGTGACGGCGACGCTGCATGCTGTACGCTCCCGATCAGGAGACCCTCTGGTGATGTTCTAAGCTTCGGGGCCTGTGCCCTCTTTTGACGCAGCTGCCCGCTCGTCAGCAGATGTGGGGCATCGATTCGAGGCATGTTTGAAAAGAAGGGGAGACTATGTACAGCGGTAGATCGGCGGTTCAAATGTTCAAATGTTCGAAATCAAACGAATAGCGCGAGATGTTTGATTGCGCGGTGATCGATTGTACTATGAGAGACGTTGTCGGCGGACAACAGACCGATGTGTGCCCTGTAAAGTGCCATTTTTTCCGGAACATCTTCGTGAGGCAGACCCTCGCCACATTGCACCAAAGGAAATAGCCAACCTCCGGTGGCAGGACATAGATAGCCACCACACTCCCGGACTCTCTGCTCAGCCAGAGTAGAGGGCTTCCATATTGGCGTTCGACGACGCGTTCTATCTTTGCAACCCACGTGTGAAACATGGGGTCCAAAGGAGGAAAGTATTGGGCGAAGTGGCTCACGCTGTACAGCGAGGGACGCTGTCCTCTCGAACTGCTGGCGTTGTTCATGCGAGGTGTAGGTAGGGTAAACACAGAGTGATTTATTATCCACACTCAGACGCCCAAGCTGTCTTCACCTGACGGTTACAGACTTGGAAACACGCCTTCACAATACTGCACAGAACCCATGCAGTAGAACCAGTCGTTCTTGTACACAAATACTCCAACATGTCCTCTCGAGAACTACCTCGTTCTACAGCTCTGATGCAGAAGACTAAATAAACTCTCTTCAGTGTCCTCTCAAAACCATATCAATGTCCTCTCGACGAAGTAACATTAGTACTTGCATATTCAACTCAAATCAAATGATCACTTCTTCACTAACTGCCAATCAATATTCATACTAGCAGCGAATTTCTGTCCTTCAACACAGATCTCCCGATCCTCCAACACAAATCTTCTATTTCCATCCTTCCTCCGGCAGCGTCTTGACATCTTCACGCAGTCTTGTTCTTCTTGAGCTTTGAATACTAATACCACACATCTACAGTACCATTCAACTTCTATTTTCATGACTCCGTCGTCTCCTTCGTCTTGGTCACCTGCTTTGATGTGGTCCAATTTTCGCTCAAAGGGAAGTGTTCGGGCAAGTTGATTGCTGTTAACTATTGTTTCATTTAAGCTCGCTCCTTCCGGCGGCAGTC
This sequence comes from Ectocarpus siliculosus, assembly GCA_000310025.1. Taxonomy (NCBI): domain Eukaryota; class Phaeophyceae; order Ectocarpales; family Ectocarpaceae; genus Ectocarpus; species Ectocarpus siliculosus. The sequence continues at coordinate 3,992,874 of FN649727.1, read as the reverse complement.
GGCTCCTCTTTCGGTGAAGTTGCCGCGCCAGTTGTGTCCTTCTGCACCTGTTAACCATATTTTCTCTCTTTCGTTTCAAGCATGGCGCATCCACTCGTTCATCATCTGCATCCGCTCGTTGTATCTTCTAGGCCTTCTCCTTTCGTTGCAATCAGCCCGTTCCTCTTCTGGTAACGTAGTCGCGCCAGTTAGTTGTATGCTTCACTAATGCCAGTATGGCACAGCCCGCTCCTCCTCCTCAAGTGGCGTGGCTGCGGCAGTTCAATTAAATTTAAACATGCATCTATCTTTCTAGGCGTTCTCCTTTCGTTGCAATCAGCCCTTTTCTCTTGGTGTCGGAACTGCATCATCATCATCATCATCACAGGTATCATTCCACCTGCAGTGCACGTATGTATATAGCAGCCCGTTCTCTGGTGGCGGTACTGCATCAGGTATCATTCCACCTGCACGTGTTTAGCAGTTCGTTCCTCCGTTTTGAAACAGCCAGCTCTTCTCTGGGTACCCTTCTCTGGTGGCTTGACTGTGGGGGCAGGTATCATTCCACCTGCACGCTGGTGCCTGTAGCAGCTCGCTCGTCCGGTGGCGTTGCTGCAGCATTGTGTTATCTTTCTCTACCATGCCTGGGTAGTTGTTTCTTTCCCGACAGCAGTGTTCGCCTGCTCGGTTATTTCTTCCTTGTCTTCTTCTATGTGCGTCGCGCGCAGTGGGCAGTCGTACCACCCATGTCCTCTTGAGTTTCTGCAGTACCGACAACGTCCTTTACGGTTCTTACCATTGTCCTGCCCTGACGCTTCGTTTCCTTGTTGTGCACTACCTCCCGCACTTGCTGCACCTTTTCCGCCGTCCGTCAGCCCGCGTGTCCCATGGTTTCGGTTCGACGCAAAGTTGTTTCCGCTCGACGGGCCGTTCGACGAGTTGTTGCCACCGCCTCGTCCGCGACGACTTCTTCCTCCACGACCACCTTGTTTGCGGAATCCACGCGCTCCTTCGTGCATTACTGTGTTCAGCGCGCGGCTGTCGCTGCCAGAATCACCATTATAGGTGGTTACTTTCCCCCGGATTTGACCAGTATGGTACTTCTCCGCCATTTCTGCGTCTCTCCGCCCCAGTCATGATCTCTCCCAGGCCTCCTTCGAACATGAGGGCTCGCTGGAGAGAAATCCAGCTATTGTAGTGCGCCGGCTTTCCGCTGAACGGTGAATATCCCTTCAGGATAGGATTGGCGGAGGACATTGTGACTCGATGTGGTATACCTACCACGAGGCTCATAACCTTTTGGGCGAAGTGGCTCACGCTGTGCAGCGAGGGACGCTGTCCTCTCGAACTGCTGGCGTTGTTCATGCGAGGTGTAGGTAGGGTAAACACAGAGTGATTTATTATCCACACTCAGACGCCCAAGCTGTCTTCACCTGACGGTTACAGACTTGGAAACACGCCTTCACAATACTGCACAGAACCCATGCAGTAGAACCAGTCGTTCTTGTACACAAATACTCCAACAGAAAGAAAAAGGACGGAGGGTCGCAACAACAGCAGCAACAGCTGAAAAAGCAAAAGTCGCTGATGCCCAAACAGCAGGCGAAGCCGCGTCCCGACGCTGCTGCGCCTACCCACCACGGCTCGGCTAAGCCCCAAGAGGGACAGCCGACGCCGTCCCAAGCTGGGGACACCGCTGGTGCGGCTTCGAGCGTAGCACCCTCGCAGAGCAGTCACCGTGGCGGGTACTTCCACGCTTTGGTGGGTGAAAGTCGTGACAGCGACAACAACAGCAGCGCTGGCGATGGCGCCCAGGCTGTCACCACCCGACACCACGACACCGACCCGCAATCCGACGACAACGATGACGACAACGACGAACGACGCCGTTGGCGGCGACGACGTCGACGACGACCTCGCGCAAGACATCCTGCGGAACCGCGCAAGCGCCGCAAGTCAGCAGAGTGCCTCGCTCCTGGCAAGCGGCGGGCCGCTGGAAGCCGTTCTCGTCGGAGCGGTCACAAAGGCAGTGAAGGCGGATAAGACCCCGCCGGCATGGGTCCTCAGCATGCTCATGCCGGGAGCCGTCCACCAGCACGACATTCAGCAGGTGAATCCGCGTTCGCTTGCCTCAGATCTAGAAGCAGAAAATCGTTCTGGTGGTATGCGCACGACAGCAAGTGTTCAACAGACCCCTGCTCAGAATATGTCTACACCGACAAATTCATCTATTAACCCGGTACACCAAAACACGGTAAACCAGGCCTCACCGAACCAGGTAAACCAGCAAACGGTAAACCCAGACAACCCTACCCCGGTAACCCAACCCACGGTCAACCAGGACGTGATTAGCACGGCACGGTTTACTTTGAAAGCCAATGACCTACCTCCTGATCTCAAGCTCGAGGGTTGTTGTTGTTGTCTTCACATTAAAAACCGTTCCGATCTCTCTATACCCAGTACCTTCGTATGTCCGTACTGATCCAACACTCGACGCGGTCGATTCCCGTGGTCACAGGTTAACTTACCCTAAAAAGGTACACTCAAATAAACTGGCCCCGAGGGGTCCGCAAGTCAACAGAAATCAACGACAGATATTCTGGAATCCTCCACTCCCTCTTCGCGCTATGCGAGGTATCAACTGAGACTAGCAGTCACTATCTATCATGGGTCGGAGAGAAAGAGGTACACCCCCTGGTACTGTCTCGGTCCCGTTTATCGGTCCCCCGCTGAGGACGCCCACCGCGTTGTGCGCTGTATGCTCCACCGCTGGACACAAACGCCTCCTGCCCGGAAATATAATTTTCCAGTGCAGAAATACGGTCGCGGTTGTCATGTGCGGTCGTTTGGAGCTGCCCGGAACGAGCAGAACCGTACACGGTGGAGGCGGTAGCCGAGATGGGGGTAGCGGGCGAGCGCAGTTTATTGGACTCGTGTCGACGAGCACGCGCTTTAGATTCCATGAAAGAATCGGATGGATCTGCCCGCATCATCTCTACGCGGATGTGTAGGTGTACACCGTTTTCGAAAGAGGCGGTGAGAGCTTGGTTGAACGCGTGTTCATGAGGTGGTTCATTCAGCGGAGCTGTGCGTTCGGCTTCGGCTAGAAGTCTGGCATACGCGCGTGATACTCGGAGCGCGAACACGTCAACTGATTCGCTAGTCTTTGCTTCTAATTTCATGACATCATGTGCAAGAAGAGCAATTCGGTTGGCGGGAGCGAACGATGTGGTGAAAGCCGTGACCCACTCCTTCCATGTTTTCGGAGGTGTGATGCGGACCACTTCCACACATGCACGCAACGCATTTAGCTGAGCTGGCGGTCGCCATTCGAGAGATGAGCTAATCATGAGGCTGAGGCTTTGAGCTGCTGCACCTCGCACGAATAGCGCGAGATGTTTGATTGCGCGGTGATCGATTGTACTTTGAGAGACGTTGTCGGCGGACAACAGACCGATGTGTGCCCTGTAAAGTGCCATTTTTTCCGGAACATCTTCGTGAGGCATACTGTCCTCCCCGGCCTGCCCCCCCCGTCCCTGGGGTAGGCCGAGGTTCCGCAAGTGGATCTAGACCTCGAAAGACCACCCAGCAAAGACGGATATACGGTCCCTAGCACTGTTGAGAGGGGGATCCTGAGTTTGGCGGTTGGGAGTTACTGCCGTCGTGAGATCGGGGTAGCTCGTGAACCGCCAGCTTTGTTTGGTAGCTGCAAAATAAGGCTGGATCCTAACGCCCCGGCTTGGACACCGGGGTTATGCAGCAGCAGAGAGCACGGTGAGGGTGGCGGAGTGACCGCACGCCGTGGGGGTATGCCCCAGAGAGAGGAAAGGAGAGAGTCCAGAGATGGAGGGCCACACCGCTCCGGGACAAGAAGACAACTCTATGGGAAACAAGGCAAGAACCGGGATAACTTGTATCATCTTAGCCCGAGTGTTCGCAAAAAAATAGCAAAAAAACAAAAAAAGAGGGGGAGATGGAGGAGAAGGAGGGGTCGGGCGGCGCGTAGGCTAGCTAAGAGAGCAACGCGCGCCGCGCGAAAGAGACAGCAGGGTCAACTTCTTAGGGTAGCAACCTGGAATGTGCGGACTTTGGCTGTGAACGGGGCCAATGGATACGGGCGAGCCTACAGCATTCTACACGAGGCAGCGAGACAAAACGTATCGGTGGTAGGAATACAGGAGACATGGAGGGCAGGTCGAACGGAATTTGCAGCAGCGGGTTTCCGGGTGTTCTGCTGTGGCACGGAGACTGGTGGAGTCCATGGTGTGGGGATAGCCGTCAAAGAGTCACTGTGCAAGACATCCACGTTCACTACGGAGTTCATCGACGAACGCCTTATGGCCATGAGGTTTCTGTTGGCAGGCCACCGTGGAGCGGTCAACTTCGTAGCCGCGTATACTCCAACCGAACCTTCAACCGCCGACAGCAAGCGCGTGTTCTGGGGAAAACTTGACAGTCTCGTGCGGAGGATCCCTTCCAAAGAATGTGTGTATGTCCTATTGGACGCCAACGCGCGGACGGGAGATAGGTTGGACGGAGGGGACGGAAGGGTAATAGGAATGTACGGGCGTGATGAGCTCAACGACAATGGCATGCTACTGTTGAATTTCGCAACGGAAAACAGGCTAGCTCTCACGAACACGTTCTTCGAGACACGCAAGGGCGGAATATGGCACACATACAACGGTGTGTCGGGAAACGACTGCAAGCGCCTTGACTACATCCTGACAAGGCAGGCACATCACGGCCGAGTATCTAACGTGGTTGTCATCCCCCAGCCGGTTCGCCCAGTCAAAGCAGACTCAGACCACAACATGGTAGTAGCCACCGTCAACCTCGGTAGCAGGCTTGCCCACAACCGTGCAGTCCGGACTAAACCGAAACAGCAGCAATTCAACCGACGGGAATTGCAGTTCGAAGCAGCACGAGGTGCGGTGACTAATCGGTTCCTCCTCAACCTCGACACACGACTGGACGAGCGAACAACCACCGACGCGGAATCGGCGACCGACTTTACCAATGCTCTCCTCGAAGCAGCGCGGACGACCCTAGGGGAGGAACCGCGGAGACGCCGCACGCAGGAGTGGTGTGAGACCCCAGAGACGAGAGCAGTACTGGAGGAGGCCCTTACCAAACGGCGGGAAGCGCGCCGGGCGATGAGGGGCAACTGGAACTCAGCAACGTGGAGAACTCTCAAAGCAGCGTGTAAGGGAGTGGCTACAGCAGTCGAAACGGGCATTTATGCCCACCTGGACGGATATGTGACTGAACTCGAAGCAATCTACAAAGATCGCGACATGTGAGAGGACTGTACCAACACCTCAAGAGATCAGTGGGCCTCAGCGGGAGACAAGCGGGGGGACAGCCGTGCGTCGCGGATGAGAACGGCGTGTTGCTCCGGAACAGGGACGACATCCTCCAACGGTGGGCGAGATTCTTCAGCACCCTACTCAACACCAAATCCCCCACCCTGAACCCAGACATCATCGAACGAGTGACGCAGCGGCCAGCGACACGTGGCACTCAACGGTTGGGAGAGGTGCCAGACCTCGAGGAGGTGGCACGGGCAGCGAAAGGCCTCAAGAACTGGAAGGCACCCGGCCACGACTCCCTCCCTGCCGAGTTGCTCAAGATCGATGACGACGAACCCGTTGTCCTGAGACACGTCCACACCATCCTCGTCAAGGTGTGGAACGGAGGAGATATCCCCCAAGAGTGGAAGGACGCAACCATCAAGGTGCTGTACAAGAAGGGTGACCGGTCCAACTGTAACAACTACAGGGGGATTTCGCTACTATCTCACGTAGGCAAGGTCCCCATCAAGATCATCACCAACCGTCTAAGCGCCTTCTGCGAAGCCAACAACATCCTCCCGGAGGAACAGTGCGGATTTCGACCCGGGCAATCCACCGTCGACATGCTGTTTGTCGTGCGCCGCCTCCAGGAGCTGGGGCGGAGAAAGAAAATACCGCCCTACATGTGCTTCGTCGACTTGAAGAAGGCGTATGATTCGGTAGACCGAGAGATGCTATGGAAGGTGCTGGCCAGGGCTGGGATTCCCGCGACGCTAATCAAAGTCATCCGCCAATTCCACGATGGAATACGGGCCCGGGTGCGCATGGACGACGGAGAACTATCGGACTGGTTCTTCGTCACACAGGGCGTGCGACAAGGATATGTGCTATCCCCACTGCTGTTCAACATCTTCTTCGCCGAGGTCCTCGAGGTCGTCGTTATCCGATTCAGCGAGGATGATGTTGTCCTGCGGAATCTGGTGTGCTTGGAGGAGGGGAAGACGGAAGCGGGGGGGGGGGAGGAGACACCCCTTGACCGAGTACGGAGGGCAGCATGGGGGATGCTGTATGCCGATGATGCCGGCGTCGTATCGAGGTCTGCAGAAGGACTGGCGAGAATGATGACTATCATCGTTGAGGTGTTCGGGGAGTTCGGGCTAACGGTGTCCGAGGAGAAGACGGAGACGCTCCTGATGCGCGCGAAGGACAAGCCGACTGCAACATCACAGCCCCCCCCGCCTCCTCCACCACTGACCATTGAAGCCGCGGGACAGAAATACGCCCAGACGACCGAGTTCCGGTACCTCGGTGGCCTCGTCAACGCACATGGCGACCTCACCCGGGAGATCAGCTACAGGAGCAGAGGAGCGTGGGCGTGCCTCAGGCGATATGGCCAGGAGCTCTTCGACAGACCGAAAGCGCCATTCCGACTCAAGATCCGCCTCCTCCAGGCGGAGGCGATGGAGGCACTGCTGTACGGCTGCATGACATGGTCACCACTCAGCGGCCACTATCAGACGCTGCGGTCGACACACCACCGACTGCTCCTTCGAGTTATCGGGTACAAGCGCAAGAAAGACACCTACCGGCAGCTCTCGTACGCCCAGACGCTGAAGAGGGTCGAATGCCAGAGCGTTGAAGCCACGATCCGACAACGACGCCTACTGTTCGCGGGAGCACTGGCAAGGCAGCCGGACGGGCGACTCCCGAAACGACTGATGCTCGGCGAGCTGGCGGGGGGGGAGAAGCCACGTAGGGGGGCACAGGAACAGAACTGGCCGAAGTGTGTGCTCGACGACCTGAAGGCATTCGGGGCCGACCACGGATCTACGAAAACCGACCCATGTTGTCTCGGAATTCCCGTACCGAAAGACACGGCACCGAAGTTAAGGTGGACGGAAGCCGCGAAGGTGGAGGAGGGAGTACCCTGGCATGCGGCGGTGCTGCAGGGAGCTGAGAGGTTCATGACCTCCTGGCACGAGAAGGAAGAAGAGGCCAGCCGACAACGAGCGCTCAAACGAAACCACAAGCCAACAACCAATGGGGCGGGAGGGGGGCAGGAGACGGACGAGAAGGCGAGGGAAGAAAGCAAACGAGAAGAGACGGACCGAGTGGCACGACACGTGCCGGATTGAATTTCTTTTAGCCAATTCCCCCCCCCCAACGCTGCACCATTGCACCAACCCCCCAGTAGTAGTGATTTCGTACCATTACAATGTATCGCTGGTTGGTGGCCATGTTTGCGTGTTTGCTTGTTCGTCAGTGGTCTCTCCACCGTGTGCCTTGTTCTGCCTCATACTTCTTGTTATTTTCGGCCTGGTCCCTCTTTGTCCTCGCCCTTTTTCATTTTATTTTCATTTTATTTCCTCTTCTCCTTGTTGTACGGTTTCCATTTTTTTTTTCTTTTTTCTTTTTTTTCTCTCTTTTTCTGTGCCAGATGGCCTTGTCTCTGCTTGCGTTGTGAAATACCAAGATTGAACCAAGGGGGTGTACCTCTTTCTCTCCGGCCCATGATAGATAGTGACTGCTAGTCTCAGTTGATACCTCGCATAGCGCGAAGAGGGAGTGGAGGATTCCAGAATATCTGTCGTTGATTTCTATTGACTTGCGGACCCCTCGGGGCCAGTTTATTTGAGTGTACCTTTTTAGGGTAAGTTAACCTGTGACCACGGGAATCGACCGCGTCGAGCGTTGGATCAGTACGGACATACGAAGGTACTGGGTATAGAGAGATCGGAACGGTTTTTAATGTGAAGACAACAACAACAACCCTCGAGCTTGAGATCAGGAGGTAGGTCATTGGCTTTCAAAGTAAACCGTGCCGTGCTAATCACGTCCTGGTTGACCGTGGGTTGGGTTACCGGGGTAGGGTTGTCTGGGTTTACCGTTTGCTGGTTTACCTGGTTCGGTGAGGCCTGGTTTACCGTGTTTTGGTGTACCGGGTTAATAGATGAATTTGTCGGTGTAGACATATTCTGAGCAGGGGTCTGTTGAACACTTGCTGTCGTGCGCATACCACCAGAACGATTTTCTGCTTCTAGATCTGAGGCAAGCGAACGCGGATTCACCTGCTGAATGTCGTGCTGGTGGACGGCTCCCGGCATGAGCATGCTGAGGACCCATGCCGGCGGGGTCTTATCCGCCTTCACTGCCTTTGTGACCGCTCCGACGAGAACGGCTTCCAGCGGCCCGCCGCTTGCCAGGAGCGAGGCACTCTGCTGACTTGCGGCGCTTGCGCGGTTCCGCAGGATGTCTTGCGCGAGGTCGTCGTCGACGTCGTCGCCGCCAACGGCGTCGTCGTCGTTGTCGTCATCGTTGTCGTCGGATTGCGGGTCGGTGTCGTGGTGTCGGGTGGTGACAGCCTGGGCGCCATCGCCAGCGCTGCTGTTGTTGTCGCTGTCACGACTTTCACCCACCAAAGCGTGGAAGTACCCGCCACGGTGACTGCTCTGCGAGGGTGCTACGCTCGAAGCCGCACCAGCGGTGTCCCCAGCTTGGGACGGCGTCGGCTGTCCCTCTTGGGGCTTAGCCGAGCCGTGGTGGGTAGGCGCAGCAGCGTCGGGACGCGGCTTCGCCTGCTGTTTGGGCATCAGCGACTTTTGCTTTTTCAGCTGTTGCTGCTGTTGTTGCGACCCTCCGACCTTTTTCTTTCCTCCTTTGGACCCCATGTTTCACACGTGGGTTGCAAAGATAGAACACGTCGTCGAACGCCAATATGGAAGCCCTCTACTCTGGCTGAGCAGAGAGTCCGGGAGTGTGGTGGCTATGTCCTGCCACCGGAGGTTGGCTATTTCCTTTGGTGCAATGTGGCGAGGAATGCCAAGCGTGACCGAGCGAACTCAGTCAAGCTAGGGTGGCGAGGAGAGTGGGCGAGCCTTCGTGGACCCTTTTCCCATTCTCCTAAAGATTCATCAACTCTTCGCAGCCGTTGGGAATCGTAAGAGTCATAGACCCTCGAAGAACGGTAATAATCTATTATCACATATCCTCTCAGATCCTACTCTTTATGTACGTGTATCTGTGCTCCCTGAATCTCCATATCCTGACCTCCACATAGCCCCCCTTTTTCTTCGCCGAAAGCTCAGCTTGTTGAAGTTGGGTTTTGGCGCGCATGCATGTTTGCATGTTAATTGTAGTGGAGCAGGTATGGATGTATCATTGGATCCAGATACAGCTTTTCGAAGTTGGATTGTGTTGTATGTACTCCCACACTTGTCGCCGCCTGATGATCTAAGCTCGGCAGCATGCGAGTCCGGGCATACAATCGTGGAGTTTGCTTCAGGCAATCCTGTCCCTGTGCTTTTCGTTTCCCTCTCGTGCGCTCTCGAGAGAAAAAAACCTCTTGCGTACCCTCAACCAACAAGATACCACATTTACTTGGTTTTGGCGGCAGATAATAATGGGTGGCTTTTTCGGTTTTTCCGCCCCCCCGCCCATTGTCTGTCGCCCCACTGTTGCTGTAACGCCATTGCAGTGTCATGGTGTTGGTCGTCAGGATTCATTGTTATCTGCTGCTGCACCAGCAGATTTTGCCTAGGACCCCTTAGGCCTCCTCTGTGCTTACTACCCGGTGTTCGGAATCAATCGCAAAATATCATCTAGACCATCTAGACTAGTCGTATGCAGTTAACATAGTACCGCTGAATGCACGCGCGTGTCGCCTGCAGCAGTTGTGTGCCGGTGCAACACATCATGCTACTCCTCTTGCTGATGATGCCGTAGCGTACGGACTCTAGCGAGCTTGGTTTGAGACAGCAATCACCACTGACCGGCCATTCGGGTACGGTTCGCAACCCGCATTCGGGTACAGTTCGCAACCCGTGCTCACCAACTCCAACGAAGCTCGTTTGAGCACGCCCACTTCGCTCGCCGCTCCGTGAATGTCCGATGGATGCGCTCGGCCACCCTCACGAGTTTGGTTCTGAGCGCTACAATCCCCGATCGCCGGTCCCTCGGGGCAGGGTTGGCGGCAGTAGCAGCAAGCAGTTCGCCAACGGGCGCGATTTTGAGACGCACCAGACCGACCCTCGAAAGCCATCATACCGACCCTCGAGGGCTTGGTTTGACCGCTCACCCCCACGACCACAGCATAGGAATTCGGTCCTGGACAACAACGTAGCAGCCTAAGGGGTGTTGTCGGTACAATCCTCCGATGCGCATATACAATCCGCGGTCATGATCAGGCAGGGTCCCAGTCTCGCCGGATGACCCAGGAACCGCCAAACTTCGCCCATTGGCGAAGAGACGATATTGTTCTGGATGTGCCCGTGTCCCAGAAATCCGCGAGCGTTCACTAACAACACGTACGTGTTCCACTAAGGAGGGGATAGCCTTATCCGCCGCTCTCCGAGAATTTGTATGGCATATTGCTTTTGAGGCTCCCTCCGGTCGCGAAGAACCCCTCGTAGGTGGGATATGTAGACTTTGTATGTATTGTACATGTATGTGTACAAGCTCCTCAGAGCTTTCCGACGGTGTGAAAACCCAGCTTTACATTGCAAGAACTACTCATCGTGGATGCAATAAGTGGTGCTCTCTGGCCACCTGCGTAGCCGTTGTCGGCCCCTCGGAGATTTCCTGGAAATGTTCCGTACCCCCATCTCCCAACCCAGTGCTTCTGCGGCGTACGCTATGAGGCAACGCAATGACCACAGATATAGATACTACTTTGTTCCACTGTGCCGGTAGCAGCAGGCACACTTTTCATGTCGAAAGCAAGGCTGTTTCAGACGCATCTCACTGCAGGCGGGCTTGCATGACACTTGGAGCCTTCAGGCCAGTGTTTGATTGTTGGCGTTGGAACACAATTAGCTGTGCACCCTGTGTGCAAGCGTCTATTCTCGCGAATTTTGTTTTGCTTGACCACTACGTACAAGCATGCGTAGGTTGTGCGCGAGTTGGTTGGGCTTCTACAAGTAGTATATTCGAAGCAAGATGGTGAGTGGAAGAATGTTGGGCGAAGACCGAGACATGAGTATTTTGTTCAACAACCCGTTGACCCTTCCGGAACCGAATTGAACATGATTATGTCGTGTGTGTATCATCTAGCATCTACATGTTGTTGGATCGCTAGACGTTATCGTTGCACACACACCTTGTGCGACAAGGCCACCCGTGGATGCGCCCGAGGTACAAACATACGGCCGCCATACTCCGGAGGTACTATCTCTACCCCCCCGCTTCGTTTCGTGTGTGCGAAACGGGGTGGGTGGTAGTGATGGCCTCGATAGACTGTGTACTGATCGATTGAGGGACCAAAACCCGCAGCTCCTGCCTTCGCCTCGAGCAAACTCATATTGCTGCTCGTTAAGCACACCGTGACGCACCAATGAAAGCTGTGGTATCGTACACAAGCGAACGGTTTTGATAATCATCTAATAGCGAAGAGTTGTCGTGATGACCTTCCTCATCCAGCACAAGTTCGTCGCAGGGAAAAGCGGCGACTCCTGAATTATATAGCAGGTGGCAGTGCTGCTGCACGATCGATGGAACTACAGCACGTAGTAGGCATTCTCATTGCTATCTATGCGTCGCTTTCCGAATCGCTTCCACTATCGCTCCCATGGCCGCTACTGCTACCAGTTTCACCACCATCACTGCTGGATGCATCTTGCTCATCGCCCGTTTCATCATCACTACTTCCACCGCTGCTGCTACTCTCATTCCCGCCTTCACTTGCTGTCTCCGCCGCCGAGGCCTCCTCTGTCTTGCTGCTGCTGCTGCTGCTACCACCACCATCGGCGTTCAAGAACCCTTCCACGCCGTGCATCGCCAACAGCTTCTTCCTCAGGCCAAGCTTGTCGCCTGGCACTCCAACGCAGTCCAAGTCTGCCTCGGTCAACCCCTGCGATGCCATGAATTGCAGGTCGTCGTAGCCGGCCCTCAAAAACCGACCAAGAAACTCCCGACACCCGAGCACCCCGAGCCACGAGGCGAGCGTCTTCCTCCTCCTGACCGCCTCGCCCCCGTCCTCTCCCGCCAGAGCCCGGCTCCTGAGCAGAGTCGCGGCGTCATCAAAGCCCGCCATCTCTGCCATGTCCAGCGCCTTCGCTGCGTAGGGTGCTTCAAAGGACGAGGAGGCGTCCGCCCCAGCCTCAAGCAGCACCTCGATCGTCTTCAGGTGGCCGTTTCCTGCTGCGTAGCAGAGTGGTGTGAACCCGAAAGTGTCGCGGGCATCGACTACGGCACCGAGCTCTAGCAGAACCGCCGCAACACCGGCGTGGCCATAGCGTGAAGCGACGTGTAAAGGTGACGAACTAGCCAACACTTTCGTTTGCGCCGAAAAAGAGGGGCGGGCGCCTCCGATCTCCACGATCGCGCGGACAAGTTCGACCCGCCCCTCGGCGCAGGCTAGCGCAAGAGGGGTCCAAGTTTCGGCGACGGAGCGCAGCAACGGCGCATCGATAGTTCCACCTTGACTCAGCCAATGGCGGAGTGCAGAGAAGTCTCCTCCCCGAGTTTCTTGGTAGGGGAAGACGGGTGCATCCATGGAGCTGCGTCCACAGATTTCTCCCGTCCCTGCCGCTTTTTTGCAGTTCGAGACAATGAACAAGAAGGGGAAATGCGTATGGCGGACGGACGGGATGTTGCAGGTTGCTGCGAACCGAGTATCACCTGTCCACAGCAGTATGCGGCGTGCCGGTCCGAACAACTGAGAGGATGAATCAATGCCTCAAGCAAAAACTCTTCCTTGTACAAGCAGCTTCGTAAAAACTTTAACACCGTATATGTAGACAACCCCCGACGTGTGGGGGGATTTCACCACACACCAACAAAGATACAGTTGCCAGAGATCGTGTCTCGGGCTGATTTGTTCGGATCTTCCTTCTGTGTGTACAACGCCCCCAGACGTCAAGCTCACGAGGCCCCTCACCTCTGTCCGGACTGTGTGCTGAGTGACTTGTGCGATGTGTGTTGCGTATGTGAAGCACAGCAGGCGGGTCCAGTACACACGCGTGTGGGAACCTGGGCGCCCAGGGGGGGACGGTTTTAAATCTCCCCGGTTTTTCACGCCCCCGGAACCAAAAACTGCGGCTTAATTCGGTTCGGCTCCTTTGATCGGGAAGGGGGAGTGCGAGCTCTCTCCAGCGGAGGAGACGGTGACAGCAGTAGTGACGAGCCAGGGCCGAGTTCGAGAGCATATCATGGGAACGAGCGCGCACTTGTTTCTTTGCGTGAGCCTGTGAAGGTTTGCTTCGCTGAGAAACACGAACCTCCTGCCACACGCCAGCAGGAACATCCCCACGAGCGGCTTTGGACCATCTCCTGTGAAGAAACTTCCAGCTGTTGCATCTATTGAGAACCCTGTCTTCTAACGGCGGCTGACCCCGCCGTACAGCACATCTTTCGTTACGCCCGCCGCCTCCCTGCGGACAGGCCTCTCTGTACCGGCTTGTTCTCTTCACAAGCGGCCGGAAATAGGCACAGAAGGTGGCGGCGGGGTGCGGCCGTCGAAGCGAAAGATGGAGACTGGTGACTGCGGACCAACACCATACCGGCCTCTCGATAGCTCCCTCGGAGGGACCGGCAAGACGGATACTCGAAGGGGCAGCAGCAGCTGCAGCAGCAGCAGAAACAGCAGCAACGCTAGCGGCGACGGGAGCGGGCTTTTGTCGGGTGGCCGTCATGGACTGAACGGATCAGACGGATCTCCAGTTCCCTTGATACGCAACACCAGCAGACCCTCGCACCATTTCGATGTGTCTTCGGAGTCGGGCGGAGGGAGTGATGGCGGCGGTGGGGTAAAGACGATGGGCAACGCCGGGAGGGGGGCAAAAAAAACGATATCCTTCTGGGTAAGTTTTCGGAGCATCACTGGCAAGCAGCTCATTGTTTGGTACATAAATATAGACTAAATTACGGCTGCATCGTTTGTGTGCCATACAAGTGTGTCCGTGTGTCCGCTGCAGCAGTCGCGGTTCGCAATGCGGCAGAATACGCTCAGAGGCTCTTGGGTCCCGCAGCAACAATCTCACACATATCCAGGTGCGCAGGGACCTACTTTTGTGGACCCTGCTCAAACTAAGGTCCTCCTTTTTCTTGCCGGCAAAGGCAGAGTATGAATGAGGTGATCGGTCAGTTGTAACGCTGCCGCGGCAGATCTTCTGTCTCGAGGGAAGCTCTCTCCCGATAACAACGAAACACGTTCATGCCATGACTCCTGACAGAACCCCCCCTCCGGTTCCATCTCTATCCGTGTGTCTCTGTCTCATTTTCTCCCATCCCCCCTCTCTTTCCTTTTCTAACGTTCTCTCATGATCCCCTAACCCCCCCCCCCCCTCTCTGGGGGGTAGGAAGTGGTTTGAAAAGGCGGGAAGGGATATATCGTTACATGAAGTAGGTAGACCAGGGACGACATTTTTAAGCCACCTTTGGCAAAGTAGGAAGGACCGATTGGCCATCGGTGATCGGTCCTGTGGGAACAATGCCCCGTCCTCTCGAGAACGCGTGGTCAATGGTCTAACCGCTAAGGCATGCAAAACATAAAGAGTACGCCGCCCCCCCCCTCTCTTCGCTGCCCTACGCACACGTGCAGCCCCTAGTTTTACTTATTTTCTACGGTGTTAGCGGTGGGCCCTTCGGCGTCGAGCCGGTCGTGTCGGCGGCGGGACCGTTTCTAGCTCTCATGGGCTTTCTGTTCCTTCCTATGGTCTGGTCGATCCCCGAGGCGCTAGTCACCGCGGAGCTCTCTACAACCTTTCCGGAAGCCGCGGGGTGTGTGGCATGGGTACGTGCCGCCCGAGTGGGTTTGACGATATACGGGTGTCTTTGGTGTGCGTGTGTTTGCCGTCCCTTTATTTTGGTGTGCCGCCGTCGCTGACGTTGACTTTGCCGTGGCGTGACAAAAGGAACCATGTCGTCCTACCCACCTTCTCTCAACCCAAGACCAGCGACGCTGAAGCACAATCCAGGTGATGGCTTGTGTGGTACACGTGATGCATCAAGCTTTGGGTTTTTGTATCTTCTCGTCGCGTTGTAGATAGGGCACCCTCTTGGCAAAGGACAACCGCTACGCCGGTTGCTACTGGTTTCTCCGAGCTGTCAGCACCTGCCCTTGTTCGGTTATTCACTCTCTGCTTTTGTGGCGGTCTGCAGGTCTCAACAGCTTTCGGCCCGTTCTGGGGGTGGATGGAGGGCTACGCCAGCTGGATGTCCGGCGTCGCAGACAACAGTCTTTGTGAGTCGCGCGGCCGAGCAGCCATCTCCTTGTCTGCACCGCTATTCACCTTGATGGCGTTTCGGTGGCTTAATCGTGCGCTGCTTTTCATCGGGAAGATTTTTTTGTGTATGCCTTTGGCATTTAGGCCCGCACGGTGGAATCGGTGTCAATTTTTTGTGTCTTACCATTGGTCGTTCAAGCGCGTTGCTTCTTCGTTTAGAGCACCGGAAGCATGTCGCGAAAGCGTTCGCAATGGTGGGCCCCACTTGCTGCCAGATGACAAATGACTTTTTCGCTACAACGTCTCATGTTGCCCTCTTCTATAGCATGACCCTGCCCATCTTCCTCCTGGTGTCTTTCCCGCTGCGCGAACAACCGGTCCCAACCGCCATGGTAGATCCGGTTCTCTTCCTCGACTACCTTGTGAGCCTGCTTCCCAGAGACAACTTTCTTCGTGAGGACGGGTTAGGCCGGTGGGGCTGCGTCGTCTGCCTCAACCTAGCCCTCTCCTACTTGGCCTACAGGGGCCTTAGGTACGGTAGCGCGGGTGTGTTGCGGAAATGATTCCTTGGCACAACAACCTAGCTGTTCAGGGACCTTCCCCCAATAGCGCAGGTCTCGATATAACGCCGTGATTTTTTTCTGTTACTACACCGCGATATATCGGCACCATTACTCTCCGGTGTGATTCGCTCGGCGTACTATACTAAGACTATAGCGCAGCATCACCATAGCCGATGCTCACCGATGGGCTTGGGGTGTATAAAATGTCCACACTCGCGTGCCCTCCACCCGCCGTCGCCGCCGTCGCCGCCACCGTTTTGCAACACGCGCTGACGTTCCAGAGTGGTAGGACGGACCGCCATAGCGGTGGCGGTGTTCAGTTTGCTCCCGTTCGTTGTTCTCGTGCTGTGGGGGCTTCCGGACTGCACGATGCCGGAGTCGTGGATCTCTCCGCCAGACGGGGGCTGGGGAGCGATACGATGGGGGACGTATCTGAACGTCATGTTCTGGTGAGGCGAACGCTGAGTTATTACCACCTGCGAACAAGGTGTGCAATCACTTGCCAACAAGAACACAAGCTCGAGCTCTGAGGCAGGGAGTGTCCGCCCGTAGAACGGTCAATAGCACGCCCGGAGGAGCGTGCGGCGTGTGTCTCCCTACGGCAGGCTGTTGGAGCGCGCTTTTCCTCTGCGCGATGATCTGACGTGTCCGTCACGCGTGCATTTGGTTGCAAACTGCTTGGTTGGGTGTTCTCTCGCTCCGACGGTTGGCTGGCTCTGCGGTCGAGCTTTTCTGATATTGCACCGGTTCGACACGTTGCTCTGTTCCCGGGCGAAAATATGGTGGTACAGAAGTATCGTTCCAAAAAATGTTAACACACGGAAGAGACATGTTTTTTTCGTAGTGCTGACGTTCCCCTCATCTATGCCACCGACGATCTCCCCCCGCGAAAACGCTCCCAGGAACCTCAACTACTGGGACAGCGCGGCTTCTTTCGCCGGGGAGGTGGAGAACCCGGGGAGGACGTACCCTCGCGCCCTGGTCGCCTGCGTGGCCCTGGTCGTCCTGTGCTACGGCTTGCCGATCTTCGTGGGGACCGGCGCGGCGTCCGTTGCTGCTGCTGCGGCGGCGGCGGCTAGCGCCGGCGAGGGGGGCCGGTGGTCCCTGTGGGAGGACGGGTACTTTGCGGAGGTGGCGGAGGCGATCACGGGGCGTTGGCTCGGGGTGTGGGTGGTCCTGGCTGCCGCGGCGGCGAACATCGGGCTCTTCGAGGCGGAGATGACTTCCGACGCCCTCCAGCTCATGGGAATGGTGAGGGCGCTCTGGCTGTTGTTGTTGTTGTTGTTGTTGTTGTTGTTGTTGTTGTTTTGTCTTGACGCATTAAATACCATTCCGGTCTCCGCTCAGTAACTTCTAGTACCCATATAGTATTGGTCCAACTGACGCGAACGGCTTTCGTGGTCACAAGCCAACTACCCAACGAGTGGTATGCCGTTCTACTACTTCAAATTCCAAATATTATTACCTAGAAAGCGTGATGTGTTTTTGTGTGTTTTCGCACTCTGCAGCACTACTTTGCAGGCGTCCCGTGCCGATTGCTTTGTGTGCTTATCTGGTCGGCAGCCCGCTTGTCACCTCCGGAGACTTGAGCGGACGGTCTAAAAGTTTCTCTCAGGCCAGCTGGAAAGCTTTTTGCTGTGATGCCGCCTGCTGTCTTGGTGCGCCAATTTTCCATTTTGTTGCCGTCTTTTTCGTGTGTTCCCAACCCTGGCCCCCCTTCTTTTTTTTTTCCTTCGAAAGGCGGAACGAGGGATGCTGCCGGCGGTGTTTGCAAAGCGAGGGCCGCATGGCATCTCTACCCTGGCTATCGTCGCCTCTTCCACGGGCGTGGCATTTCTCGGGCTGCTGGGGTTCGAGACCATCGTCGAGATTTTGAATCTTTTATGTGAGCCTCTGAAGTTTTTGCACGTGCGTGGTGATGTCCGGGTACAATGTCCATATGTACAACAATCAGGGAAAGCCTGAGGGTTTCTGGTGGGTATTTTCAGTCTGCACGGGGTGCACTCTTTATCTTCTGTGATTCTGATGAGGAAAAGGCGGTGAGTATGTACTCTTGGCATGCTTCACGGCGTCTCACTTGCGGCCAAGGTTTTGTCTTAGAGTCGTTGGCGTTGGCGCTCTAACACGGCGTCTCCGACACGGCATAACCGCTCCACCGTTTTCACGGGGTGACGGCACTGGTTTGGGGGCTCCATGTGGTGCCACAAGGTAGCAGTTTGTTGATCCTACAGCAGTAGAACGTGAACGCGGTTTCCTGACTAACAGATACACAACCTTTCGTCTGTGTTTTTTATGTACAACCGTACATCAGCGACTACCAAATTGTAAATCCTGCCGTACTAGACAACGGGGCAGATTCCCATGTGCTCTTGAACGGCTGGGTTCATGTAACGCCCCGTGTACCATTGCAGGACCCCGTAACCGCACATCTGTCACATGGCTGCTACTCTCCTACCGCTGATGCGTTTCCCCTTGGATGTGTGTGTGTGTGTATTGCCAACCTCATGTAACCGCTCGTGTTTTTACAAACCCAGACTGTTTCGCGGAGATTTTGGAGTTCGTGGCCTTCATCAAGCTCCGAGTATCCCACCGCGATATGCATCGACCGTACGAGATTCCCCTGGGCACCGTCGGCGTGTGCCTGCTGCTGCTGCCGGCGGCGAGCTTCGTTCTTTTGCTCGCCGCCTTTTCGTCGGTCATTACCTGGGTCGTGTCGGGGGTGGCCCTGCTGATAGGAGTAGGTCTCTACCCCGGCCTGCTGCTCGCGAAGCGCGAAAAGTGGTGCGAGTTTCGATCCGCGACGCGATACGAGGGTGATGTCGACGGGGCGGACAATGCGCCCTTGTACGGCAATTGAACGTCGCGTGCGTGTATATTTTTGTTGACGTTTTTTGCGTTTGCGTTGTGCGGGAGAAAGCGCAATCCGTTTGCATGGTTTTGCTCATGACGCCCTCCTTGTTGTTGTCGGTGATACCACGGGGTCCGTGCGAAGACGAGATGTTTATGCGAGAGTCAAAGCAGCGTCCAACTCTAGTACAGGTTTGATTACTGGACCAAATTGTGTCGCATGGCCCGCGTTGCCATGGAACCCACGCTACAGCATTTCTCTACGCCCGCACGGATGACGGGGCGAGGATAGAGGGATGCCTCGTGACAGAAAATCGTTTGTACGGCAGCGGTCCAGGTGCTGCATACCCAGGTGTACGCTATCGGAAACCATACGCCACGAAACGCACGCAATCCCACACACTCTCGTTCGGCCGGCATTCGACGGCATGCCAGCCTCAAAGATGGCGTTAGTGTTGCAGCGGAGGACTTGATTCCTGTGTCAAGTTGCGCATGTCGAGTCGTAGACCGACTTACACTCATCATCGGCCTACATCAAAGAATCGTTGCAGTACAACTATTCACTCCATCTGCGCGACGTATTCAAGTCAATTTCGCAACGGTCACTTGGTAAGCTGGAACCACGACATCAAGACATCGTCACCATCACGCTTTCGAGGAAAATACGTCTCGTGCAGTGCGTAGCCGCCCGAAGTAGGTGAGTTTCTGCTATTACCAACATCTCGGCAACACCAGGTTGGGTGCTTGCTGATGCCAATGCTTTCTGCTTCCCGCGTATAGTGGTGGGTACTTCTTTTCAGTCCAATCGCTCTGGGTTGATCGAGTCAACGCCCGTCCGCTGCTGTCGTGCTCGACGCATCATCGCTCGACAATTCTTCGTTCCCCCCCAAGTCGTGAAGAGGATTCCCAAGGCACGCCAGCCGGGTGCCGGGAGACGTTAGCCTTCCCGACAGGCCTCCGTCCAAATTGTCGTCCGTTGCCTTCGCCGCCGCCGTGTCGTGTGGTCGGCCTTGTGCGACGGCTGCAATACCCAAGGCTTCTGCCACCTCTTGCGCCGTCATCGCCGCCAAAGCTTGTGATGGTACTGGCGGCTGTCGATCTTTGTTCCCCGTGCCACAAGCTTCCCCGACGTGATGATTTGGTGCTTTCATCGGGGAGTTGTCTCTTGGAAGAGCTTCCCGGGCGTTTTCCTCATCACCGCGGGGAGTTCCGGCTGTATCCGAGCCCTCTATGCGGTCGGCGATCGCCGTAGCTACGTGCGGGTGAAGAGGCACGTCGCCCACAGCCCCGGCGGAAACAAGAGACGGATCGATGGCCGGCGCGGTGCCGGCAAGTTTGATCCTCGTCGCATCTGGAGGCCCGTCGTGCGTTCGCGACGTCAGGCCGAGGTTTGGCATCGAGTAGTCTCGCCGTAGAATCATTCCTTTTCTCTCCTCGCCCGTGCCGGTATCAGTGCCGCCCCCTTCACCGCGAGTCGCCGCCGCGTTTGACAGCAATGGCCACGATGATGCCCTTGACCACACCCCCGGCGCCGCGTGGTATTCCGGCGGCCGAACTGGACCGGCGATCAAACCCGCCGGTGGGTCCTTGATTTCGGGGGACACCACTACTACCCGCCGACCGGAAAACGTTGAGTTACAGCGACGTCGTGCAGACGGGGGCGCGGGGTGTTGTAGGTTCGACTCCATACCACGAGTCTTAGCAGAATCTTCACGAGGGGAACTTCCGGGCTCGTCGAGAACACCAGGACGGCAAGAGACGTGATGGTTCTCACCCTCCGCGAACGTGCTCAGATGCGGCGTTTTACCCGGGTCTTTCTTTGCTCTGCCAACCCTCGGCTTCAACCTTTCGCGGATTGTGTCCTTGCGCTTTCCGACGGTTGCTTTGGGAGGGGTCGCAGTCGTCCGCCCATGCCCTTCTTGCTGTTCTGGTGGGAAGTCTGCGACCTCAACGGAAAAAATATCCCCCGTCTCCTCGCGGGCTAGGGCAAGGCGTCTGGCCGCTGCGGGGGAGGCTTTACTTGCGCTCACAAGCCCCTCTACCTCGGCGGCAAGGTGGAAGATTCGCGTGCTGTTGGTCTCGATGAGTTCCCGGGTCTCCTCCAGGCTCTCGTCCAACCGATTTTTGTTTTCTTCGACGGCCGCGGTGCAGTACTCGTCTACTTGCCGACACCTCTCGTCCGCTCGCGTGCACCTCTCCTCTACTAGGCCGCACCGAGCCGCGACCTTGTCCAACCTCGAGTTTGCGCCGGCCGCCACCGCTGCGGTACGCTTGGCCTCGACACTCGCCGCCTCCACCGATCTGTCAATGCGTGCAATAGCCTCCTCGGCGTGAGTAAGACTTTCTTCTAGAAACGCCGTGCGACCGATTCCGGCGTGGGCTGGTTCTACCGCCGCGCACGGTTTGGTTTCTTCTTCTTTCTCGCGAACACAAAGGCCGCCGCCAGTCGCTTCTTCGAAAATCCCAGCCGAAATCAGGAGCTCGCAGACGAGGTCCAGCTTCCCGCGCTGCGATTTGACAGTCCCCTTGTCGGCTTTACAAAGCTGAGCCGCCATAAAGGCCCCCTGCGTGACGAAGTTTTCTCGGCGTATGTCGTGCATAAGCCTCTGGTGTGTGCCAACTTGCCCCTGCAGATCTGGAATATCGAGGACACGAAATTAATATTGTTGCGGATAGGGCCTCGGTTACAGTAGGAACGACGCTCAGCAGCTGACAGCACACGGCTCTCAATGCGGTACGTACAGAAGTTACAAATTGGGAGCGTGCTGATGTACTTGCTTTCGATGATATATTGCCCTGACAAGTTCCAAATGACAATATTGCTCCTTACAGTACCATTCGGACTTCGACGTTTGCATGTGGACCAGAACGTAAAAATACCACTGCGTGCCAGGTAATTACACAAGATGTGTGCATAATCTTACATTGTGTGACCTACAAATGTCCATCTCATGAGTGTATTTCTAGGACACGTTTTGAGTGTGTGCTGGCCGTGATATTCCTAGAGGCTCCCTGTAGGGTAAGTAACGCCACAAGATCTGTGTCTGTGAATGAACGGTAGTATTATTTGAGTAGTCTAGATTCGGAGTTAGTTGTTGTTTGGGGTTTCTCACGTTGCTCTATAGTCCACAGGAGTGTACAACTCTCTGTGGTTGAACCCATGCAGAATTTTGAACAACTGCTGCTGTAGTGGTGTACACGGTAAATAGACATGTAGACAATAAGCCGGGATTGATGCCATGCGTGCAGAATTTGCATTTATTTACACTGCGGGCCGCACGCTTCAATATTACAAACAGATCTCACCTGCCACCATTGCTTCCAGCTTCGCCACTCGTTGGGTGAGATGGAGATGCTGTGCTAAGTGCACCCGCACGCTGAAAGCATTGCCGGCAGGGTCAACTACCACGTCCTGGCCGTGCCTCGGTGCTACGCAAGCCGATGTAGTCAATGGCCTTCCCTGATTCGAGGCATGCTTATGACACCCGCGATTGGTCGGTGTCGGGAGTTTGTCGAGTACTCTGCCCAGGTCGTCCGCTAGGACAGTCACGCCGCGGTTGATCACAAGGTGGTGCCCATCGTCATCCCATTCACCCATCATTTTATTATCGTCTTCTTCTCAGGCCATCTGTTGGACTGTACGAACGCGGCTCAGGACACCGAAATCGTACACATGTGCGTGTGCGCATTATTGCCAACAAACCGGATCTACAATTCTATACAGATCTACGTTTTGTTCTCGGAAGCAGGTCAAAGACTATGACTATAATAACCAAAGACTATGACTATTATTTTATTATTCGTTATTATAGTCATAGTCTTTGAAGCAGGTGGACGGTTTCAGGGGGCACCGATGATTCATTTTTCGCAAACGGGGGAGGGATAGGCGGGGGTATCTGAGAGGAGAGGATTCACCTGCAACCTCTCCAACCCCAGCAACAACGATTCCATCGCACCGCTGCCAACCTACCCCACCCGTATCTCTAGCACCTCACACCGGAATAGAAAGATGAAGACCGCTTGCTGCATGGCTGTTGCTTGCGCCGGAGTGGTGCAGGGATTCGTGGCTCCCAGGTACGCTTGGTTTTTGTTTCATGAGCACGGCCCTCATTTTCGTGTGTTTTGGTTGCCTCCCTCCCGTACGTGGCATCCCTTGACTCCCTCCCTGAGTGTTTGGGACAAGTGATAGACCTCGGGGTTCAAGAGCCAGCATCGGCAGAGGGTGTTTGTTGTCCGTGGTTGTCTATTCAGCAGTGGAGACGAAGGGGTGTGCTTGGTGGGAGTTTTAGATATGCGCGCTCGTTTTGTTGTCCATCGAATCGATCATGACCGCCGGTGACCCCCCCCCACCCAAGAGAGTGGGGCGGACATGCCACCGGATAAGTGCCGCATGAGGCCACGACGCCCTGCGTGGTCAAAGGTAGCATAGTGTGAGCTGAACATATTCTCCTTCCTAGCCAAGGGAGTGGTCCACATAACGTATGTTGTGGCCGTATTCGCCGGGAGTTAGCGGTCTGACACAGCAGGTTTACGCGGTGTGTGCATGCGAAATGTATGCATGGACTATTCCTCCCCACCCTCTCCATACCTCCAAGAACAAGAGAGGGGGAGTGTTGGATGTGCCGCCAATTTCACAGCGGCAGTTGCCTCTCCAAACTATAAGTCAGATAAACCTTATGTTGGTGACATGGCACGGCACACCATGTAGTCGATTGTCTTGGGTTGCTCGTCCAGCAATTTAGAGATGGAGCAGTTGGATGTAGCCTCTGAGCTTTCACTTTGCAGCACACTGCACTCTTTTTGAGGGAACAGGCTGCATACAGTACAAAGTATCTCTAAACTTGCAGCTACATTACAGCAAATACATGACACTACTCCATCCGAACGGACGAAATGATACATGTGTACTCGGTTGTCCGGGTATTACTTCCTGAAGGCGTTCGTTTTGCTTCATGGTCATACAAGGAGTAATGGGCCGAAGAGCAGTAAGTATCCCCTACAGCCGCACTATACAATACTATATATACTCAAATACATAGCAGACCCAACACAGCAGTATATGGTTCACGCAGTAACCCCCGCACCAGCACATCTACTACACGTACCCCGGTTCTCTAAAGAGCGGTTTCATTGCGACAACTTCACGGCCTGAAGCGCTGTAGCGGGAGAGCACGCAGAAAACGTGCGGGGCTAAATGGCGCATCATGTGAATTCTGTTAACTGCTCTGTGGCCGGTTCTGCCACGCGCACCAAGTGCCTCAGTACGTAAAAGTGATCACAGGTATGTAGCCGCAGACAGACACCCGAAGTGAACTTGTCCTTCATTGGTTCGATTTGGCAGCAATCATCAGAACAACAAATGGCACCAGTTAGCAGCCTGGCTCGGTACGGGAGTTCCGCTCATTCGTCCACATATATGTACTGCTCTACACTCGCAAACGTTGCAAAGAAAGCACACAGGCGATGTGAGCAATGAGAGAGGGGGGGGGGCGGGCGGCCGACGCACTCAGCGGTTTGCTGGGGCTGTATTTTTGAGGGTGTGGTCTCAAGTGCTTGGTGGTCACGCACGTGCCCTGAAAAGCAGAGACCTGTTTCCTGCCTGGCCTCTCTCGTCAGCAAGAGCTACCTACAATAGCTACCCATTCTCAGTGCTGCTCGACGTGAAGGTCTGGCTCTTCCTAACCTGACCGCCCGCAAGCGGGCGAAACAGCTAGTGGAGGTAAAGGTTATGAAGTGATGGCCAGAGTGCACCACATTTGCGGCGGATCGACCGCCAGAGGGAGAAACCTCGGCCATGTTCCCGACCCTCTGAAGGCTGGCAGCCTAAGTTGATGTTGAACCTAGTTGAACCGCCCTGCGACGCTCTAATTGTACATTTTCTTCACCCGTTCCCGACAAAAAACCTTCGTGCTGACCGTTTGCTCTCTTGTTGTTCAAAACCGCAGTCTCGCCACGTACTTAGAGATACCGTACTTTGTTTGAGCGCTCTTCCCTTGGGCGCGTCCCCAGTCATTTTCGGCACGTCTTCGAACAGTTGTTGAAGCGTGCAAGTGTGCCGCCGCTTCCCACCCCTAACCGAAAACCCCACCTCCTAAAGTCTGGCTCTAGAGACCGCGGGTCTCCTCTGGAAGTATTGTTGTGTGTACCCCAGTGTAGCCCCTTGATGCTCAGTAAATTCCCCCCCATTAATAGCCCCGTTTCCCCCCCTCTCTCGGTCGTGTCCTTCTCCTTCTCCACGGCGCGTTTTCTGTCGAAACAGCGCCTTCAACGGTGCCGCCGTCACCACCGCCGCCAAGTCTTCCTCCGCGATGAAGATGTCCTTCGAGTCGGAGATCGGCGCGCAGCCCCCGATCGGGTTCTGGGACCCCCTCGGCCTCGTGACGGACGCGGACCAGGAGAGGTTCGACCGCCTCCGCTACGTGGAGATCAAGCACGGCCGCATTGCCATGTAAGGGGGGGGTGTGTGGCCCAGGAGGGGTTTTGAGCTTGTTTGGATTAGTTTTGGACAAGTTTCCAGGCAGCACACGAAGAGAACCGGTTCTGTGGGATAGATTTGGCTCGTTGGTCATATACTTTTACCGCGTTGCCGCTGGAGCGGATACGTAGTTGTGGTATCTGGATCTCCCTCCGTTGTTGTTGTCGTTTGTTGGCAGGTGCCTGTTTCGCCACCGTAGTTTCACGTGCATGCTTACATGAATGTCCTTTTACTTGCTGGTTACCGCTCTCGTACGATGCTTGTTGCCGGCGTTGTTGTTGCGTTGCACAAGGCTCGCGGTGGCGGGCCACCTCACCCAGCAGAACTACCGCCTCCCCGGCATGCTGTCCTTCAAGGACAACGTCTCCTTCGAGGACGTGCCCAACGGGCTCGCGGCGTTCTCCAAGATCCCGCCGCTGGGCACCCTGCAGATCATCCTCGCCATCGGCGTTCACGAGCTCTTCGTCGTCAAGCAGGTTCGTCGGTACCCCGCTGCCTGCCATTTGTTCACTGGTGTTTTGTTTTGCGGTCTAGATGCCTTTCCCGTGATCAAAGCAGCACAAGCCGCCCGCTGTTGGTGTTTGTTTTGCGGTGCATGACGGCATTCTTTCCTCGATCAAGCAGAGCACGAGCCGCCCGCTGTTTTGTGGTGCATGTGGTCCAGACGGCGTTACCCCCTCGATCAAGCAGGCGAGCCGCCCGCTATCTCTATAGCTTCCTTGAAACATGCTTGCGAAACGCCTCCCGGTCTACGGCGCCGCCGAGGGCCCGAGCTCTTGGTACAAAACTATGCACCCCAGCACGGACTCCTGGAGCATAATAACGGCTCTTTACGTTAGTGCCAGGAAGAACCTCGTACGAAGTGGGCCGGCTCGAAACGGGAGCGTGATTTTCTTTGAGGTTCTTGTCGAAGTAATCGAAGTGTCAAAACTCCTTCATGCTCCAGCAGGAGTCCGCGTCGGGATGCGTAGCTACAGTATGACCGAGACCTCGTGTCCTCGGCGGGCAAGGGCGTTGCCGTAGACCGGGGGGCTTTGCGTTGGTTGCCACACATGCCGTACACACTCTTGTGACCATTTTTTCTGCCGTCCCGCCCGCGCGCTGTCGATATTGATCGGAATCCGTCGCTGCCCGAACAACGACGAAACTTGATTATTATGCTAGGTGGAAGGCTCCTTCCCGGGAGACTGCACCACCGGCGGCAACATCTTCCAGTCGGCGTGGGACAACATGTCGGAGGAGACCCAGGCCTCCAAGCGCGCGATCGAGCTCAACAACGGCCGCGCGGCGCAAATGGGCATCCTGGCCATGATGGTTCACGAGCAGCTCTCGAACCAGCCCTACATCATCAACGACCTCGCCGGCGCCGCGTACAAGTTCAACTAAGCCGTCCGTCTTTTCTCCACGAGTTGTCGTACGTAGAGCGCTACTAAGGCCGGCAGGTATCTAGCTTCGGGTGCGGCGGTGGTGGTGACTGACCTTCTGAGTCCACCCGGGGTGCGGCCGAGGGGGGAGATGGGGCCAGCCAGCTCGACCGTTCCAGCGGAATGGGATTAGATAGAAACACCCCTCCCTGCATCCGTCATGTTTCTGTCTCCCCTTGTTTTTTTTTTTAATGTTTTTGTGGGCCCTTGTTTTGTACCAGTCGAGTAGGGGAGGGGGGCAAGGGAAGCCTTTTGCAGGACGGCGTTTTTGAGAACGAGGCATGCTGTTGCTGACGGCTTTTGAGCCCTCATACCGTCGCCTAATTTAGGTGTCCACACTAACGAGCTGGCTGTACAACTGAAGAAGCGGAGTTTTTCGATTCTTCAGGTTTTGCTAGTACGCTCGGTCCAATTTGAGCCCTGGTTCTGGCAGGGAAACCGCGTTCTCGCCATTTTTGTGCGTTGCGCCTGCTGTTTGTTTTGTCACCATCTGCGTTGGAAATTTTTAACACGAGGCACGATGTGCTGTGTCGCTGCCCCGTGCGTAGGTGTTGATGCACACTCCCTTTGGTGCTCGTTTGGAGAGCGGCATGTATTTGTGGCTTGCTCTTGCTCTCACTCGCGTAGACGATCACATCCCCTTATGCTCAGCTCCGCGGCATTCGCGTGTGTGTTTCGCCTGGAGAGGGAGGCGCTCTTCTTTTCTGGCCTATCGTGTGTATCACCACACGGGAAGAAAAGGAAACTACGATGTTTTAATTTGACAAACTCATGGCGCGGCTCTACATCCGCTGTCGAGTGTTGACCCCTTGGAACTCCGAAACAGGAGCCAGTGGTGGGTTTCTTTTTTCCCGCCGAGGATATACATATCCCTGGGTTGCAGTTTCATGTGTGTTGGCCCAGATTTCGCGCATGTGCCAAATTCCATACCGGTTTCGGAACGTCCTGCCGCGCTTCAACTCAAGCTGAGGGTGCGGTTAGGGGGGAAGATGGGGGTTAACCACACAAGTTTTGTCGGGACTTGCTTGATCGCCGACCCTCCCACGCATCATTCGATTCAAACAAACACGGCACAAAATCCTCCCGCTTGGTCGGGCAGCAAGCACCGCTTTGGAATTGTGGCTTTTCATGTGGACATGTTTTTTTTTTTTTTTGTCACACTTCCATGCATGTTTGGAAACTTTCTGAGTGTGTGTGCGGTTGGGGGGTCAGAAAAGGGGTCCAACACACCAATTTTGTCGTGACTTCTTTGATTGCGAACATGGCTTACAAAATCCCTTCCGCTTGGCCTGGAACAAGCGTCTGAAGCATTCGTCGGCAAACATGACTTACTTTCCCTTCCGCTTGGTCTCTGGAACAAATGTCGTGGAAAAACGAGCTGCGTTGTGCTTCAACTCTCATCTCATTCGTGCACCTCGTTTCGATTTCGATGAGCCACCTAAAGGTGTGTCAGTTCCTCTCACACAAAATCAAACCCCGCCGCTTTTGGAAGATGGATTGTAGGTTGCCGTGTGCCACGGCTGCTTTCCCCACTTGGAAGATGGCGTATGTTTCCAGACTGGCTACCTACATGTGCCCGCGGGTCTAGCGAGGGTATAGCCAACGTCCTCAAGACGCAAGCGTGTTTTGCACAATTCGTAAGGTAAAACAACCACGTTAGTTATTGGCGGTTTACGACAACCAACCAACCAACTACCGTGACAAAAAAGAGTGACCTACATACTAATACATGCTACTACAAATCGATGAGATAGGTACACAGATGCCAGGCAACAGCAACATATTCGCGCAAGGTCACCCTAGGAACGTGTGAGCCGCGAGTGGTCCGTTCTGCGCACCAATTGTTTCTACCTCATCGCTACTACCTTCCCTATCCTCGAAAGACTCGGACGACGTTGCGCTCGAACACACCTCCAGAACCTGCCGTCTATTTTCGTGTGCCTGCGGACAAAAAACCTACGACTCTTGGTTGAAGTATGAATTATTATTTTTTGGCTTTGGTGGAGATTAAATATGTCGGCGTTGTTGAGGCGAGTTTCTTCCACACGCTCCGTGTCTGTCAAAACCCCTACCAAACTGCAATGATGGGCCACACCGGTGTTACCGACCTCTCCCCCCACCACAAGAAAGGTACCCACTCCCGCGCCCCCCTAGACATCGTACGCATATACTACAGGTAATAGCACAGCATGGGAAACGCCCACCACGTGCGTGTGTGTGGCTAGCCGCGCGCTGCGACGGATACATGCACTACGACCTACTACTACTCTAGCGCGAACATATACACGGGGAACAGCTCCCCGGGGAAGCCGTCCTGTCGCGTCTGGTGCACCACCCTCACCCCGCCGTGGTTGAACAGGCTCCGGAAGTAGCCCAGCGACCGCGTCATGCTGCTGTCCTCGCTGTCCACCTTGAAGGCCCCCTCCCCTTGCCCGATGACGTTGTCCTTGACCACGATGAGCCCGCCCTTTCGGAGCGCCGACCGGCACCGGGCGAGAAGCTTGAGGAGGTCCACGTCCGTGAAGTGTCCGACCACCCACTGGATCCAGACGAGGTCGTAGCTGTCCTCCGGGGGGAAGAAGTCCTGCGGCGACGCGGTGTGAAGCAGCAGCGGTAATAATTTTAGGCGACCAAGAAAACAAGAGGCAAGCGAAGAGGAGAGAGGCCGTCCTGGGCAGAGGACGAACGTACCCTAGACTGCCGTGGGATGCATCCAAGCTCGTTGCTCTAGGCAAACAAAACTGATAGTGAAAGTTGGTTTGCGTGTTGTTCTTCTTGTGGTGTCGAAGGGCTCTAAAAACCTGTTTGGGTGGTGTGACAAGCAGCTCGTGGCCAGGCTGAACGCCTGCAAAG
Source organism: Ectocarpus siliculosus (assembly GCA_000310025.1). NCBI lineage: Eukaryota > Phaeophyceae > Ectocarpales > Ectocarpaceae > Ectocarpus > Ectocarpus siliculosus. The sequence goes on along the minus strand of FN649727.1, from coordinate 3,963,279 downwards.
GTAGCAAACACGTCCAATCACGAAGGGTGTTCTCGCATCATCATCATTGCACAGTCGTGCATGGGTGCGGTGCCAAAGGAGCAGAGGAACCGAGAGCTGACACAGTACGGCAGAGTGGGGATTACCGCGAGCAGCGCCAAGAAGATGGCAGCCGGAGGGCTCTCGCCCTCCCCTCACATCTATCACACGGGACTGCACAAAGTTTACGCCACGACATCTCATGGTCTCGGGTGCAAACAGCTGGTCGTATCGTACAAAAACGACTTGAGGGTCGCGTGTTTGCTCACGGCACACGATGTAGCGGGACAAGCGATCGGATGCCACGTTGCCAAGAATAAAGTACCGTTTCTCCTCCCATACCTACGTGTCACCTCGCCGCGAACGCCGAGAACAAGCACACCATCCATGAGCATCATAACTCGCGTCTGTGTGTGCGTGCCCTCGGACAACTCTCTCTCACCTGCAGACCGACGCACACGCACGTCGTGCGATCTCTATCTCGCCCCACGTACTTGGGCGCGGCCTGGATGAGCCGCGGGCTCTGCTCCACGATGTCGACGGTGTCGAACCGATCGAGCAGCAAGTGCTTGGTGACCCTGCCGATGCCCGCGCCACAATCTGATTTTCGACGCAGCGACGACAGCAACGAAAATGTCAAAAATATAAAATATACATACGAAAATAATCACTTCCAAGATATTCTGAGGGGTCAAGCTTGGACAACACGCACCGTATTTCTTGCGGATCGCAAACAATGAGGCATCTCGGTTGGGGCGTCATTGGGAGACAGGCGTGCCACGGAGAAATTGGTGGTAGAACTCCGGCTCAATCGTCGTCGGGCACAGCCTTCAGTTTCTTGTTAAAACTGCTGTATTCCACAACCTTTCCGGCCACGCTCGCTATGTGAATAAGTAACACGCCACATTCACGAGGGGAGCGGACGGAAATGACTCTCAACTCAACGCTTACAAAATTCCGTCCGTGTCTGCACACTCTCTGTACGCGGCAGAAGGCCCCCAAACTTTTGTTAGACCCTAGCATATTCATAGCGCGGGCTTGTTTGTGTGCTGCCGAGTGCAGGTCCTCCACGCACAGACAGCAGCAAGAGCGTGCCCTGTCGGTCCGATCGATCGATCACCCACATGTGAGTGTGTATGTGTGTGTCTAGCTTACTTGCTGTGTACGAGTAAAGGGGAACAAACACCGGTACCTCAACGTATTTCATTCGATCACTTCTGACCCATTTCATCTAATACTGCTGTACCCCGATCAACGGCACCCCCACCTCCACCCCCGAACCTCCCCAACGCCCACCTGCCGCGGTTTCGTCGCCAAGGAGAGGTCTCATCCTCTTGAGCTCGTCCAGAAACGCCGCCGAGCCAGCTATGTCGGTGGGGGATATGTGTCCGTAGCCGCCCAGGACTCCGTCATCATCAACCGGACAGTTGTCGCCGTCTTCCCAGTAGTCGTACGCTCGCTCGTACCATTGCACTGCTCCGCCACCGCCGTCGCCGCCGGTGCTGTTGCTAGACGCTGGTTTTGTGGATTGAGGCCGCGCTTTTGCAGACTTGTCGCCGATTTTTTCTGGTGGGGTGGTGGTGCCTGTCGCCTCACCCCCCCCCGCCGGTAGCGCCTGCTGCCCGACAATGGTTAAAAGAAGGGCGCCCGGTGTTGGGTGGCGTCGCGGTTCTTGCGAGAACAAGGTAAACAAAGTACGTACGTCTGGCTTTCGTTCGGTGAGCCGTTGTGGTGTGTCTGAGCGGGCGTGAGGGCGGGCTCTGCTGCTGCCAGCGATCGACCATATGAATACGTACAGAGGTCGAAGCTTCCTAGGGGACGAGGACGGGCTTGGTGTCAGTTCGCAAGAGAGGGCATCGATTGTACAGCTGCACGCTACTTCGCCGTGTGAACACTGCGTCGTTGGTGTCCCGGATAACCACCTGTTTTTCCGTTTCCTCGAAGGGTCAATCTGACGTGTACAACGGGTGTTCCCGTCCTTTCGTCGTCCGCAACCAGGGCATGCTACATACCATGCAGCAAATCATGCTATAATATGAGTTCACTGCCAACTATATCCCACAGACTCTTATCTGTGGAAGAAGAGATGAAAAGGTCGTGTTTTTGTACGTCTTCGTCTCTAAGGGCAACCTACAGACTTGCATCCTAGACTTCAGTTTCCAGGTTGCAGTTTCGGTGGATGAAGTACAACAGCAGCCAGCGGAATTGAGCGGGTAACGATGGTCTTCTACTATCCTGGGCCAGAATGACCAGTAGTCAGAAACGTAAAAGGAATCAAAGAAGGGTGCCTCAACCCAAGACAGGATTCATGGGGGTGAGGGGTGAGGTCAAGCCCCTGTTGCACTGAAGGTCACCCAGCGGGGTCAACTGCGGCGGAACTTCATTCGTTCGAAGGATACGCGGGTGGTATATGTAGACGAGGCAAAATATCATGTACATTGAACAACAAGGCAGGTTCACCGTTCATGAAACGACGTGGGAGGGGGGGGAAGGTGGTGTGCGCTTCGTGAGAGACCAAAGTAGCCGCCACAGAAAGCCTCCAACTGTATCGACTGGGATGTCGATGTAGGACATGTAGCCACTTGCCATGGGTCCAAAACCAAGCTCCGAAGACCACATCGCCGCAATGCTTGAGTGCTCCGTGCCGTCAGTAGCGCACCCGTCCGTTGGAAGGCCGGCGAGCTTGAGATCCCTGTGGACCTTGTCGCAAAGCTCAAGAACCTGCTGCTTACGACTCATCTTCTTCTTGTCTTAGCCAACAGAGAGCAGAGAGAGAGAGGTGAGCAGCTCAGCGCTTAGAGCGTGCGCAGAGATCGAACGAGCATTAGGTTGGAGGCATGTTCTCATCGTGTGTGTTTGAGGGGGACGCCCTTAAATATCCCCCCGCTACAAGGAATACTGGGAGAACCCTCTGTCTGGGTGCTGGGTGATGGAGCAGCGCTGCTGCCGTGTTACGCCCTTAAAACGCCCCTGACATCCATTTGCTCCTTTATCTGGTCGCGCTGTTGTGTACTGTCAGCAAACCATTCCGCAAGGCGCTCCAAGCTCCCGAAGCAGCACATTTTTTCGGATCGAGGGGAACAAAACAACGCTGTTGTTCCGCATTGCTCCGCAGAACTTCTCCCTCATCATGGCATGAAACGTGAGACATGTCCATTGCTGTGGGTACGTTGCATGTCTGGATGGACATTAATAGCTCGAACCCACACCACTGCTACCCTGCCCCTTCCGTACGCTAAACAAAGCAAAAGGTCTCCGTTCCCATTCATTCCTGCCGTCTCCCGAGCGTGAACATGACGATAAACAAAACTCAGCCGCCAAGATAGACTAAGGCGAAGGGAACGAGACAAGATGCAACAACACGAACGACGCACCCACAAAAAAACAAAGCGCTGCGGGTTACATAGGACTACAATACTTCTTGTACCGAACAAAAAACGACCTCCAACAATTACGTGGAAGCACACCGTTGCACCGCGCGATGTGATGGCGTGGGCCTCAGCTCCCCCAAACTGATCAATCAAGGCTTCGGAGCGCAGGGCAAAAGAGACCCTTGGTCGTACCCACACCTCAATCCCATCCGCACAACAATTACCGGCAAAACGTACTTTCTCGACACGTACGTCCTCGTCTTACCGCCGACCACGACTGCTTCAAGAACCATGACAACCTCGCCCTTCTCCGCCGTCATCCTGGAGTTACAGTTTGTTCTCCACGTCCAAGAATAAGAATAAGAATAAGTGCAGAGCAACACAATGAAGACGTCCACGCCAACACTTGCTGCGTGTCTTCCTGTTGGGTTGCGCGAGACAAGAGGCACCAAAAAATATTGGGTAGGAACAAGCAACCTACGAAGGAGAAAAACACGCCAACCCAAGATTCTCTCTGAGGCGGGAGGGCCGGGGGCCCGGGGGGCTCTTAAGCTGAAGGCTATAATCTCTAACAGGGGTGTTGGCTGGTTGCCCATATGCCTGTCGGCCGATCCGGTCCAGCAGACACCTCGCCTTGCCCCCACACGTCTCGCTCATCGCTACAAAAAAAAAAAATGTGCAACTACAGCAGTACGGCCGCGATCGACTGCCTTCCCCACAAAAAAGATGGGTCCATCTCAAGAGCAAGAGCCGAGACACCATCAACAACCCAAACAGAAGAGACTAAAAACTTGCAGCGTTCCCAAATCTTTCAAGCGGAACCGAGGGACATGCCATGGTAGGCCACAGCCAGGTCAGGCCAGGCGGCCATGAAAAACCATCGGTTGACCGGAGCGCAGCACGCCAACCCACTGGAAAGCGACGGCAGCCCAGAGCCAAGCCTCTACTGATTTGGTCGATTGGTGGCGCCAATGGTCGCAGTTGCCCGCCTTCCCCTGTGTGAGCGCGAATGATTTACCACATGACGGTACGAAACGTCTCTGTCTCCAGTCGTTCGTCACCCGAAATGGAATGGCATGCCCCCCATGCCTCCACCTCCGCCCCCCCTTCTCCCGCCCCCCATCCCCCCTCCTCCTTGTTGCATGAACATGTGGAACAGCATCGAAGGGTCGATCTCCATGCCGCTGCGAAGAGGAGGCGCACAGAATGTCGACAGGGGGGGCGCCGGGGGGGGAACAGGGGGGGGAGGGGAGACGTGTGCTAAGAGAAACTTTCAACGAGAGGGACTATGTTAGACAAAAGGTGGTTCTATGGAATAAACAACGACACACGAGCGCTGATTTGAAGCGAAGGTACGGGGGCACCGCCAAATCTGTGGAAACAATGGCAGGTCAACATTTACACCCAAGACTCAACAGATTCGGCTTCCATGACTCTCCGCGGAAAAAATAAACAAGGTGGGCTGCATCTGTAGGTGGGAGCAGAGCGAGGCAGCAGCTGCTGCACTCGTTCGCATATATCCACCATCGAAGGGTGGTTTACGGCAATAACGTCGGAGTCGTCAAATCGTCGGGAAATTCTTGCTCGGCGCCTACCAAGAAAAATTATTGTGCGTGTCACGATCGCATCTCACTCGCTGTGCCTCCAAAGCCCGTACATACGGTATATTCCCGCCCGCTCTGCATTGTGCGCGCAACCTGATCACATGTGCCGATAGAAGGGGAAAAATCTCCCAAGTGGTCTCGCACTACACCCGCTAGAACAACGCCATCTCGATCGATCGTGAGACCCCACGCAACAGACAGCAGTGCAATCTTTGGGGGGTGAGCCCACACAGGAGAATTTCAATCTGCGAAATGACCCCCCCCACACCGAGAGGTGAAACGAACGAATTTCCGATTGTTGAGGTCTCAAGATTTTTGGGTTGTTGGAGAAGAAGTCACGCGGGGAATCACGGGGTGGCTCTCGCAGTACACAACTACCGAGGAGCGCAATCCGTGCGATGAGGCTTGTCATCCACGCAAAAGGGGCCCAGTATATTCACGGGGGGGTACCTCACAACACACGAAATGCTCAACACGTACCCCCCGAGATCCTCACGACCTATACTGCTGCGAGTATTTAACGTTGCCCCTCTGCTCGCAACAGTGTCTTCACTGCAAACTTCGCACACACACACCCCTTGCCCTTCCCTCAGCTTACCCATGCCCTTGCCCGTGACCCGCGTGCGGGTTGTCGAGGTCCTCGAGATCCACTCCCGAGTCGTAGCGACCCTTCTTTGTAGGGTCTGACAACACCTGAGGCAAAGAGGACGGGGCAGAGAGGGCGGCTCGAGAGTTTTAGCAGGAGGAGGGAAAAAGAACCAAGTTTTGAACCAACCTGTAGCTGCACCCCCGTAGAAATAGCGGACCGGAAGGAGAAATAAACTACCAAGTGTCTTTCCTCCGTCTGAAAGTTGGAGGTGCTCGGCAGAAGCAGAACTGGTGAGGCTGTGCCAAAACACCACCACCCTTTAGCAAAGGGATACCAACACTATCCTCCCCGAAAAATGGTGGTCGAGTGGATTACGTCGGCGGGGTCGAGAACCCTCACTCCGCGCAAAAGGGGAGAATCGCACCATGTTATGTTAAATTGGTCAAGCACCCTCGAGACAGTTACACAGTGTTTACAACTGTCTCTGGAAGTCAAAGCACCAGAAAATAAAGCAATTCAGTAGCAGCTGTCATCCGTATCCAACGAAAGTAAGCGCAAGAAGCCGAACACCCTTAGCAGGGTGAAGCGCAACCCCCATGCGACTCGCCGAACACCTCACGGCGCTTCGCGCTTGTTAATGCGCTAGCCTGGTCCGGTGAGAACCCGGCGTGCTCCGTCCCTTCCTTGTAGGGATGCGAGGTCAATTGGTCGAAAGACTACGGCATGCACGGCTATGAGTACCCCCTCCCCCCCCCCAACCGCCTGCCTGTCGTGTACCCCCTTCCCCGGCCCTCCTCACCTCGTATGCCTCCGCAATGTCTCGGAACACCTTTCCCGCTTGCTCCTTTTCCTCGTCGGTCTTGCTGCTCTGTCTGTCCGGGTGGTACTTGAGCGCGGCCTTGCGGTACGCCTTCTTGATCTCCGCGTCGTCCGCGCTTCTAGACACCCCCAGCAGCTGGTTCGGTTTTTGAATTCATTCCATGGGCGCGATATTCTAACTCAGATTCTCGAGAAACAGGCGCCAAGAACTGAAGGGAAAGGATTGCGAGGGCATGCTCGACAAGATCACGAAAGAACGTGACACGTACATCTTCAACCAATCGCAGCAGTGGCGCTCGTGGCACCCTTTCAAGCCTCTTATCAAGGTTTAACAACATTGAGAATTCGAAGGCTACAGTCACAACAATACGAGCCAGAGATTCGGGCAAGCGAACGCTAGGTAACAAAGCAAGAACAGGGACGGCAATAGCAGCAATGCCAAGTGCCAATGCGTGTGCACCTTGTAGTAGTCTTTCCTCTTCGCCTGCTTCACCGCCGCCTTCGTCTTGCGGATTTTCCCCTGGATTTCCCTGACAATAGCACAACATTCATAAGAGCCACGGGGGAACGCTCGTAATCATTACATCTGACGCAAAAAACGGCGTCAACACACCGACTCCAATCCTTCTCGGCAAGCCCAACATAGGAAACGGAAAAACAAGCTTGAATATCGTCTCGGCACCCTGGCGCTTGCAAAGACAGATGAATTGCAAACAGTTGAATCCTTCAAACCAGCTTGCCCGTCGTGTCATGCATCTTTAACCTTTCTTCATATGCCAGCAATGTACCGCAGGAGAGGCTAAAAAAGGAACCACCACGGACAACATTCTAGTTTCATCAATCGTGTACTTGAACACATTGGAAGAAGCCATCGACATTGTAGGTATCACATACTAGGCGCTCCGAACGTGCTAGTGACGCATGAAACGAACGCGCACCTCTGCTTCTCGTCGGGGATCATATCCATCAGTTTCTCGTAATCCCGACACGCCGCCTCGAGGTTCTCGACTCCGCCTTCATCGGTTATCGCCATCACAACACACCCGGAACCATCATCAACAAGAGAGCATCACGATACGAAACAAGCGACAGAGGAGGCGGGGGGAGAGCGAGAACAAAAACGTCAGGGATAAGGGGAGCGAAAACACGCCAGGTACCATGTTCGACGCTGCGGGAAGAGAGAGGGGTGGTCAGGAGGGGGAGCGGGACACATAATGCCTGCCTTTTTACAAACCATGTCTCCCGTCTTACCCATGTCATACAGGCTGGTTGCTCGTCGCTCGTAGGCTTTTGTGTACGTCGGGTCGTCGCTCAACGCTCGCGAAGCTTCCGCCACGGCCTCCTGGTGCTTCGACAACTGGAATCAATAATCAAGAGCGGCAAGGATCAACGATTATGCAACGGCAACAGGCAACGACGACAAAGAGGGAGTCACTACACGGTGCCGAATATCTGAGCGCCAAAGGATGGAGAAATAACAGCACGGCAACGACAAGAGACAGGGCATCGACCAACCACTGCTGCTGCAAAGAGCCTCGCTATCATGATACTGCTGTAGGAAGAAACACACGAGAATATATGTCACAATCAACGCAACACGCACATTTCACGAGAGACAAAGCTCGGAGGCCGGCCGGCCGGCCGGCCCACAAGCCGGCACCAAAAAGCGGCTACTCTTAACCATGACCAGCGACAAACAAAAGAACCCCCACCCTCGAGACATTACGGACAATCCCGACCCCAAGACGGATCGATCCATGTACATCGTCCTCGCCAAACCCCAAAGCTAAGACGGATCGACCCATGTACAATACATAATCATCGTCACCTTCGCGTAGGCCGCCGCGCGGTTGCAGTAAAGCTTAGAGTTGAACGACTTGTTCGTCTTGTCCACCGTCAAGGCCTCGCCCCACGACCTGATGGCCCCCTCGAGGTCGTTAGCCTTGAAGGCCTTATTCCCCGCCTCCTTCGTGCTCTCCATGAGCTTGTACTTCTTGATGAGCCCTCTGTACTCGGAGTTGTCCGGGTCTTGTCTCGCGGCCTCCTGCAGAGAGTGGAACACGCAACACGCCGCAAAAAAAAAAAAAAGTATCCGCACCGTTGGCACGCGACAAAGACACACACGAGCCAGTTGATCGCGCGTGTGGACTGCGTGTGAAGCGAACGAGCACTGAGGCCGTCAATTTCGCGTTTGTGATATTTTCCCTCTTCATTCTACATACAGCAAAACTGCACTGTAGACAGTGCGTGGGGGAGGGGGGGGGGGGTCTCCTCCCTCTACATGCCTGCAGGTGGACTGCGGGTAAAGGGAACGAGTACAGAGGCTTATGTTCGCGTTGGCGCTGTTTTCTCTCTCTTTCTCGCACAGCAACGTACACCACTGTACTAGTTCCGGGGGGGAGGGCAGGGGTCTCCTGCCTCTACATGCCTGCAGGTGCTTGATCGCACTGTCGAGATTCCCCATGAGGTAGAGGCACCGCGCTCGCGTGATGAGGAGCTTGGAGTTGTTCTGGCTGTTTCGGATGAGAGTCGAGCTCATCGCGTACGCCTCCTCGTGCTTGCCCATGCCCATCAGGCACTCCACCTTGATCAGCTTGAGCTCCCTCGACTGCGGAGCCTTGACGAGGCACTCCTCCAGAATCGAGGCCGCTCTCGCGGGCTTGCCCTGTTCTTGCGAAAACACCACGGAGACACACAGAGGGAGAGCGAGAGATAGAGAGCGAGAGCGAGAGAGAAAGAGAGAGAGAGAGAGGAGAGAGAGAACCAAAACAGAAGGCGCGAGATATGGAAAGAAGGAGGGACAAATGACGAAGACGCGTACGAAAGGGAGAGAGCGAAGCACCAGGGAGGAGAAAGAGAGGGGGGGGGAGAGAGAGACAGCGCTCTTTGCGAACGAATAGGCTATTGGGTTTGTCAAGGAACAAATAAGCGATGGGCTTCACCACCACCACTCGAAACAGGGGAAGAGCAACAGCTACGGCACAGACAGCAGCAGCAGCAGCAGCAAAAACGAGAAACAGCACCACCGCCAGGGGTGCAAGCAAAAAACACCATCGGGGGGGGATCGGGGGATACCCGAATCAAAGCAAGAGCTGGCCGTCGGTACCACGGTGGGCTATATTTCCCCACGGGGGCTATCCTGCTTTTTGACTTGTTGGTCCACACCCTATTATAGTCACTTCTCTATAGACGCATTCCAGGAAGGCCGTCTTTCGTGACCCTAGGGCAGACTGATGAGACAAACAAGGCGATTTCTTGCATCGCGCCCTCCAGTAGCAACAAAGCACGCCAAATTCACCGCCCTTAACTGCAACCCGAGGCTTCGCGCACTGCCGTCACCAACACCGCCACCATCACACTATGTCGACCGTCACTTCACGATCGATAACTCAACACCACCACCAAACACTCCCGGCCACCGCCATCTTTGTCGCACCTGCGCCAGCGAATCCGTCGCTCGGTGCACCTTGCGCACGCACATCTCCGTGTTGGTCTTCTCCTTGATCTGGTCCGCGTTGTTGGGGTCCACCAACAGCCCCTGCTGAAGCGCCGAGAGCGACTCCTTGAATCGGCCCTGCCAGGCACGTTTGCGTTGCGTTTCGTTTGGTTTCAGGCGGAGCGGTGGGATGGGGTATGGAGTGGGTGGGGGGGAGGGGGCAGGAGGAGCGGGGTTACCACCGAAGGGAAAACAAAATCAAAACATACGCCATACACCACAGAACATTCCAGACAATGCCTGTCGATGTACTCCACAGCGATCACACGCACTGACTTGCTGCGGCTGTCGAGTTGTTGATGTTGTCTTGACATGCTAATGGGTAGAGATTTTCATCCAGCACCTCCTCTTCCCCCGACTCTCTTCCAAGGCAACCAAAACGAATGTTCCTCAAGAGTACACCCCGCCGAAATCGGGCCCGATTCCTTGCTTTACCTGACACGAAAAAAATCAACAACCACAAAACCAAACACCAACACCGCGGTTTCATAGAACGGAGAGAGGGGGGGGGAGGGGAGCAAACACTAGCCTAGGGCCGAGTCACAACCTGTCCGCCTCCGTCTTCAATGGAAAACCTTGGGAGCGTTCCGAATAACACCTCGGTGTGGGCTACCGACCCCGGGACCAAAACAAACGGCACACTTAGAGAACCAGTACGACCCCCAACGCCCTCGGCTGCCTTGAGATACTCCGCTGTTTTTATCATTCACAAAGACGGAACAAAATACAGCACAGGGATGTATCCTCACCAGCTTAGAAGAAACAAACAAGCAGACCCTGCAACATAGATGTATGCGTGCATCCTCACCAGCTTCTTGAGCGCCATGGCCTTTCTGAAGATGGCGTTCGCGAACTTGGGGTTGAGCTCGACGGCCCTGTCGCAGTCCAGGATCGCCTGCTCGTACCCCAGGATCATCACGTACGACGCCGCTCGGTTCCCGTAGAGCGCCGCCACCGCCACGGCGTCGAAGGCTTCTTCTGGCTTCTCGCCGCCGCCGTTGCCCCCGTTCGCTCCGCCGCCCTGCTCCTCCCTCTGCTGTAGGCACGCCTCGATGCCCTGGGTGTACACGGCGATCGCCCCGCGGTAGTCCTTGGCCTGGTTGGTACGGCGCCGTGGTATCGCATCATGGGGGTGGTGGGTTCGTCAGGAGAGCCTCGGGTCGAGCTTGCCGACGTACACAGCACGTCATGGGTGAGACTGGTGTGAGGGTTTATTGCGACAACAGCTGCAGGCTCATAGGCAGCCACGACGGGTGACTCCGAGAAATAGAGCCGTTGAAGATGTGCTCGTGTGTGCCTACCCTCCGGCCGTCTTCCATGGCTCGTGAGCATGCAGGAGGGCTACAGGTGCAAGAGAGGGTCGGAGCAAGCCATGAACACACTCTCGAGGATCTGGCTTTTCTCTTGCGCCGTGGCATCAAATACAATGATACTTCATGTGTTTCTCATGGACGGTAAAAGCCACTCTCTCAACACCATTCATTTTTCTATTATGCACTATCTGTTTAACCACTACTGCTGAATGTCGCGATTCCGACCCCCCGACCCCTTCGTGCCCCTCCTATCACGCCACCTCTCCACGTGGAGATTCGCGACACTTTTGACACGACCAGTCCATATGTTTCGACTTTTTTCAGTTGAGAACGCATCTCCACCTCCAGCACTGCACCGGTTGCAGCAAGCGACCTGCAGCAAACCCCCTGAACATCTCGCTACAAGTGCTTACATATGGACGACTATGGAAAACGTTTTTCACCGCATCGCCTCAACACCCTTTGTTTTTTCTTCTTGCTCCAGATGTCGCGAATATTCTCTGAAAAATCAGGACTTTTTTGATGAGAAAAAAGTCGTCTTCAATTGCTGTATGTTTAAAGTAGTTTGAAACCCCCGAAAGCCGCCAACCAACACACACGGTTACCGAAAGACGAGACTCACTACAATGTATCTACTTGTGAGGAGATTGACCCATGGCGCCGCAGAAAACTTCCACTGATGATGGATGTAAATGTACCAGGTGAACTTGCGTGAGCCATAACTAAACCGCACTTCACTTCGTTTTCACGCGGCCGCGCACAAAAAACCATTGGCACGGCTGCATGGTTACAATAGTACGGTATTAGGAAAAATATATATTCTTCGAAGTACAAACACAGAAAGACTGCCATTCGAGAGATATATGCTATAACCACAGCGACTCCTGTAGGTACATGCAATTTGGGAGCGGCCGCTGTTGTGAATCTCCTTTACAACCTGTCGAAACGGCTCCGAAAGCTGGTCGGTGAACGTCAAGACAGTCGGCAGCTGGACACGCCTCTCACCTCTTGACAGGCACATCTCATCTGTCTTACTCCGAGCAACGTCTGGCAGCATGGTGGCTGTCGAATATGCGGAGTACAACAAACCCTGCGAAGGCTACTAACAGGACCGCCCTCTGCGAAGGACACTGCGCTCCTAAATTAATGTTGTTTCCTGAATACAAACAACACGCTGCGAAAAGGCTACTGCTGCTGTGGCTGTCACTCAAGAGCGAGGCACAGCAGCATCTCATACAAATGAACCTCAATGTCTTGGACCGAAACACAGCAGTACGGGATCAGCACACGAGCCGAGGCTTGGTCCACCACTTTGAGGTCGCGCTCCAGTCAACAGGTGCCTACCGCTGCCCCGCTCCCGAGAGATATCTAGAACATGCAGTACTTCGGAGATTTCGGGGAAATCCGGCCCCCGACAGACGCCAATTTTTCTCTCGCCAGACTGACGGAGCTTCGTGCACCACGTCGGCGATAGCAGTCGAACGCCAACCTTACGGAGACAAAAGTCGAGTTTGATATGGTCTTCGACAGGCACCGATGACGGACGCAACGGCACATTGTCGGACGGATGGTGGAAGTCCCTGTGTAAACTACACTGCTTAAAGGTGTTCGTGGCGAAAATCAAATTCCCGTCGTCCACCCAGAGCAGCAGCAGAATGGGCCGACCGTCAGGTAAACAGCAACACTCGCCTCCGGTAAACCCACAAGAGCTATTCACGAAATAAGCCCCACCGTGATGAAACAAGCGATGTCAACGCTCTTCTTATTCAATGGTCGAGGTATCGCCATCTATACTTGCAGCTCACGAGGAGAGGATGCTCGAAGAGAACAGCAGATACCTCTCTACCCTCCCACACAAACACACCTTGTACAGATCACCGGCCTTCGATTTCCACTCCTGCGGAGTCAACACCACGTTGATTTCGTCTTCCGACGAATCTCCCATCTCATCGTCCGAGTCCGGTACATAATCCCCCTCCGTCGCCATTGTTTTCCCTATCCGTGGCCAACGACAGGGGGCTTTGGAGGTGGGTGCCGGTGGGTCGTCCCCGCGCACCTTAGCCAAGCCTAGCAGCGGCCACACAGCTGGGATGTTTACAGTAGAATGAAACCCACCTAAATGTTGTCTGAGCGTACGACCCCCCCCCAACGGATCTTCGGCGCCCGAAAATGGGCCAGCCAATCATAGGCGGGGGATTTGGGCTAAAATTATAGCTGGGGGCGTGACAATAAAACCAAGTGAAGTTTGACCAAAAACCTGCTGTTCCACCACGTGTTCCGCCGCGTGGAACACTTTTTTCCACCGCACTTTTTCAAATGGGGGCCAAGACAGCGATCAGCACCAGGACACATACGACACAAACGACCACGGTTATGATCAGACCGAGCACGCCAGGAGTGTAACGAACATGGCAGATCCACCTATCCCTCTCGCCGCGACCAATGGCAATGCTCCTGGTGCTCATGGCCGAAGACGGCTCCTCGGACCGCGAAAACCGAGGCAGAGAAAAGGGTACGCCGCCTTGTATGCCTTGAAGCCCGCAGAGGTTTGTTTCAAGTGCGCGTACGCCGAACGCAGCGGGTGCACGGAGGGGACAGACGGGAGTGACAGAGGCTACAGTGGAGCGTGGCATGCAGCAGGCCAATTGAGGGCAAGCCGTACGTACGATCATAAGCACTTCGAGCAGTATTGCGCAGCGCACTGGCCTGAAATCATGGAAAGCACGAGCGGAGGCCGGGTAGCGCGGCCGCTGACTGCAGGGGCAGCAGCGGGTGCGTCTTCCGCGGCTGAACCCGGCTCACGTTCCGCAAGCAGCACGAGCGGTGCGGGTGCTGACATTGACCAGGTTCCCTTGGTCGCCACTTTTCCTCACCCAGGAGGGGCAGAGGTTCAGCTAAAGAGGCTATCGGACTTGTTTTTCAACGGGCAGTCCTGCCCCACGAAGGAGAGTGCCGATGCTCCACGGGTGTTGTCGCCCCGAACACAGCGGCACACGGAGCTCACGGATAAAGCGGTTAGGGAGGCGGTGGCGAAGGTTGTGCATCCGCTCAGGAAAGGGATGCCGAGGCTGACGAAGGATGGGTCACTGTCGGACTCCGGGAAATGGGGAGACGCTTGGAAGGATCAATCCAAATGGCCTGGGGCGTACATGCGTCTGGAGGATTCGGGGATACGTGCTATGCGGTCCAAAGGGGATGGTGACTGGACGGCGTAGTCCAAGGAACTTGCGCGGATACACCACCTGGTGACCGGAACTGTCGTGTTCGTCATGCCTGAGGTGATTTGCACGAAACAGTAGTCGTAATAGTCGGAAGAACATAGTTTTGTATGCCTGCACGTGCAGGCTTCTCTAGTCTCGACAGCAGTACGGCAGTAGTCGGGAGTACGACACAAGATCATACACCCACATGAGATAAGAGACACCCCCATAGAGTACAACCCGGTGATTTGTACGACGAAGTGTTGTCCCCGGGGTTTAGTAGGATTTCGAACGAGTACGCGGCTCCAACAGTCAAGGGACAGAGGTTCCAGCGACATGTGTGTCGTGTGTGCAACGAACGTTCCTGCTGTATGAAGTATACAAGTACGATGATGAGAGCCTCGCCGTTGATGAATGAACGCGCCCCCCAAAACCACGCATCTCTGCCTATCTGGGAATATGTGTCTAAGTATAATGTAAACAGCACTCGCGATGATTCTACATTTTGCTCCTTCCTACCGCTGAATGTTCAGGTTTTCGACAGACAAGCCCTATTGGCATCGAAAGAATTTCAAGTCATTCGGGGTGACCGGGTGGTTGGCGCACGGTTGATTTGCCCGACCTGCCGGAGCAACGCCCACACGAGTTGGGCTTCGTGGAGCGACGTGAGGACGAGTGTTGGCATTTCCCTGCTAGTTGCTGCTGTGCAATAGCAGACGTCGTAAGAATGTCTTGGTATTTCCCTGTGTGTTGCTGCTGTGCAAATATGGTGGGCATGTCTTCTGTGTATTGCTTTATTTTTACGCGGTGGGCGCATGCCAATCACCTGATGTTAAGGTGTTTCTGTTCGCGGCGTTTCTACATCTATCAGATCCGAGCGGTTCACAGCATGTCTGGCGAGAATTTGCTCATTTGCTCAGCCCGCCACCGATGCTTGGGGCCGGAGTGCCGAGCTGTAACGGACGCCACGATTGCAGCCATGAAACGGCGAGACGACGGTGGGGAGGCGAGGGTGCAAGCCAAGAAGAAGGGAGCGGATAGCGTGGACAGTGCACCCGACGCTGTGAAGGCGGCGTTACGCAGGGGTGATATCAAGTGGGAAGGATGTATGAGTCTTGTCAAGACTCTGCTCAAGGGAGGCGTGTCTTTCACGATTTCGGACCAGAGGTGTGATTCTCTCGTGCCGCATAAATTGGCCGTTGATGGCAATGGGGCATCTCCCTTTCGGGCTATTGTTTGTCCAGCTGGTTGTTTATTACAATTCTCGCACGTGCCGTCAACATTCCTGACCGTTTCGATTGTTCCCGGTATCGCTGCTCTGTCGCCCACGAAGTTACATGAGACTTCTTCCGGCGGCTGTCCAAGCGAAGTACGACTTCGAGTGCTTCGGTAAGGGTGGCGCCGATCATGCCCTTCTCGACCTCACTGTGACAGGAGCGCAGCCTGTAGCGGCTTTGCACCGTCAAGCGAAGGAGGTACGCTAGGGGGTGTTTGTTGTGCCCTGAATACCTGCGGTCAAATAAATAATATCTTACAAGTGCAGAACGGAGAGTAGACCTATAAACTCGGCAAAACTAGGATCGGGGTTTATTTTGAAAGTGCTTTCCCGATGCAACTCCAGATGCTACTCCAGAAAAAAAAATCATATGGTTTGCGTACAACGATGGCCTCTGCTTGGAGTTTCGGTTTTACTTTGCATTATGGTCTATTGATGTGTTATTCTTGCAGGCATACGACTTCAAGCAGAGACAGAGGCACACGTGCTGGAACGTGTTCGCAGCGATGCACAAGGGCTCAGGAGTGTTCCCGAAGTTGGGGGTGGTGGGGAGCGGCGCCCTTCTATCTGGCCCCTCTCAGGCATACATGGAGACGTACTGCTCGAAGTCGTTCCAGGCGGTGAGGAACGCTTGGAAGGAGGGCTGTAGTTTTGAACAACTACGAGTGTTGGGTATGCTTGCACATGAGCTGAGAGTGCATCCACATCTAGAGCTAGGCCAAAACATGGGCTAAGCCTTTGCTGTTGATCGTTTGCATTAATTTTCCCCCTTGCTAGGTCAAGCCACTTCTGAAGAGAGAGCTTTGCAACCTCTCACCAGGGAAAGCGGTTTCGGTGGATGCTACGTTCAGGTTGGCGAAAATAGCCACTGGCGACGCCTCCTGCATCGTCTTCTTGCTGGGAGAGTTCGGCCACATCATTGGATGGGCCGCTCTACGGTCCGACAAGTGGAGCAACTTGTTGCCATTGCTTCATGCGTGAGTCATGCGATGCGATGTTGATGGGCGTGTAGACGCACCAAAGATCGGAGATATTTGAAGATGGACGCTAGCTTGTTGCGCTAACCTGGAGCGGCATCTCATTCTTTGCGGCGGTGACACACAGTTGAAAACGACGGCCTTGGATTCGAGACCCATAATTTTTCCTTTTTCCCCTGTTTTCACATCCTTTTACCAACGAACAGGCTGAGGGCACGTCTGGACCGGCTGGGGACACTGAACGATGTGGTGAAGGTGTTTGCGGACACCTGTTCCGAAGGGAAGAAAGACGTCACCGTTCACTTGTGTGTCGACATTTTCCCGAACGTGAAGAGGACTCCCTTCGCAGACCTGTTTCACAAGGTCCAGATTATTTCCACCCACACACTGAGTGCACACCCTCTCCACGCCGCACTATCCAGGTAAATCGAAAGCGGAAAAGGGGATAGATTTTCGACTGCATGGAAATGTTGCGATTCGTATCGTCTCGGTGATTGGTAAAGCTAACTGAGGTGTTGTAGTAGGGCACACACGACGGGTGCAATGACCCATCCACGGACGTCGATGGTAGCGACAAACGTAGGTCACGATTGCCCGTTTCACCCCCCTGCTCGCGTTCTTTCTTTGACGTCGCCGCTTGCTGTTTGTCAGGGAGGTCGGCACCTGCATCGCAGCGAAGCACGAGCCGGACGTCCACCGCGTGGCGGCCTACATCATCAACAACAGGGGCGTCAACGCAGAGGAGGCTATGGCTCTGGCTGGGAACAGCCACTACAGGAGATTCGTCCGTACGCGCACACCTCCCGACTGCGCCGCCCGACTGGG
>FN649727.1:3927654-3944949 GCA_000310025.1 Ectocarpus siliculosus | reverse complement strand
GAAACAGACTAGGGTTGAAACACAGTCAATGCACTCACGGTAGGTCGTCCCCGTCTGCAACCACCTGATTGTTGTCCGTTCCCGTATTCAACCTGATTTGTTCTTTCGCTAACCCAGTTGGAGGAAAAGGATATGGAGCTGATGGGGTACGACTACCTCTCTTTGGACCAAGACAAGGTTGCGAAGGAGGTTGCGGAGAAGTACCGGATGGACTGGAGTTCGATAAGTGCCGCCGCCTTACCAGCAGTGTCTGGGGAAGACCCCTTGCCAGGTTCGTTTTCTTTGCCGGCGGCGTTAGGAAAGAACCCAAAAACAACATCGAGTAGAGCACCATGTCCACGTACAAACTAGCGTTGTGTTTGCCCATGCTTTTGTCAGGGGAGAACAAGTTCGAACGTGAAGGAGAACAGACGCAAGTTAGGATTGCGCCTGCAACAAGTTCAGGTGTGGCGTCCATATCTTTTGGACGGCATGGGGGAAGAGGTTCCGAACGCATTGCCGGAGCTGGGGGCAATGTTAGGTCAGGTGCGGGCGGGATGGCGGTGACCGGGTTGGCACCTGCTGGAAGGGACAGCACCGCTGTGGGGGGAAGCGGAACAGGTGCCCCGAGAGCTACTACGACGGAAAACGAAGCCTCTATGGGGGCGGGGAGCACCAGAGCAGGCTCTACCATGGCATCCGCAACAGCCCTTGGAAAGCGACCAGGTGCTTTTGATGGACGATAGGCATCTGTTTGAGACCGTCGCGTATAGCGTACAATGGCTTTCGATTCGGCATGCCCTCCCACCTTTGTTCCCTCCCTCCATTTTCCCTCCGTCTCGCCCCTCACGCCGCCACGCCTCACCATCGGCTCACGATTCGGCATGCCCTCCCACCTTCCTTCCCTTCATTTTCCCTCTGTTGCCCTCTTCCCTGACCACCACTGCAGCGGCTCGGACGGGCGGGACAGTTGGCGCAGGAGCGGCAGCAAGGGCGGCCTCCCCAGCAGATACTCGAGCTGGGCCGAGAGCGAGCGGGATGAGTTGGACCTCGAGAGATGACGCCGCACCTACGATGGGGCAGACGGCGGGCGTGAGGGAGGTGGCTGGACCGAGAGACGGGCAGGGGAGGGTAACCAAGTTCAGGAGGGCCTCCGCGTTGACTGATAAGTTTGCGATGCCTGCTACAGCGGACGACAAGAAGCTTGCATGCGCTGCCTTTGGGGCGGCGAAGGCGACAGGTCTGCGAGGCGAAGAGGTGTGGGAGGCTGCTGCCGCGGAATACAACAGCATGTTAGGCCAGGTCTTCCACACCATGGCAGCCACCGGTCAACCCAGCAAGTATAACTACAGCTTCAACCCCATCGATCGATCACACTTGAAGCGTTATTGGGAAGAGATGTCGGCTGCCTCCATATTACCGATGGCCGGTGCGGTGTTCGAGCGGTTGGGGGCGGGGGCGGGGGC
Source organism: Ectocarpus siliculosus (assembly GCA_000310025.1). Classification (NCBI taxonomy): domain Eukaryota; class Phaeophyceae; order Ectocarpales; family Ectocarpaceae; genus Ectocarpus; species Ectocarpus siliculosus. Next base: position 3,943,504 of record FN649727.1, on the reverse strand, counting down.
GGGGGCGGCGGCGGCGGCGGGGGCGGCGGCGGGGGCGGCGACGGGGGCGGCGACGGGCGTGGAGCACCGGAAGCTAACTGCTCATGAACATCGCACGTGGAGCGGTAACAAACTAAGGAAGGCTTGTCGGGAAAGGGGCATTACGGTCTCAAACTTGACACATCGTGACAAGGCGGCTCAGAAGTTGTCCGACGCCGGTTGGGTCGTCGGCGAGGGGGAGCTGGCAGAAGAACAAGTGGCATAGGGGCGGACTAGGAGTGCACGTTTGTTTTGGGGCGGCCGTCTTTGAGGTTGGGGTACTCCGTTTTATTGCAGGAGAGTGTGTGCGGGAGTCTCGTGTATGGATGAACCCGTTGTGTTTTTTGTGTACTTGAGGTTATCTGTTGTGCTGAGAGGGGGGTCTTCGTCCCTTTGTGCATGCTGCTACTTCTACATACAAGAGTAATTCTCCCATAATGTTCTTGGGTGGGACACTGCTGTGCCAGATACAGTATTGTAGTCTACATCATGTGAGAACATGATGTACTGCTGTAGATGGTATCATTGTGCACATAAGAAAACACAGAATCGGCGACGGCGGCCGTCTGCTGGCGGGAAGCGAACGTGTATAGAAAGAGAGCAGCAAAAATGCTGAGATGTACACACGCGCAGATTGACTTCGCGCTGAACGCTCTTCGGAGCAACAATTCGATAGGTATGACGTCTGATGTACGGCAGTGCTGCTGTAGTTGTAGCGTGAGCAGTGCGTTCGTTGTGTCCGTTGTGCAGACTCTTCGTCATACCACATATACATGCATATCACAGCCATCAAGGCGAATGTTACATGGATGGTCCGAGCGTGGATGCCACAGGGCTATAAGAGGAATCAACAACAGGCCACCACGCCGATACAAAAAAGCACTCGTCCTGCTGTGTGATGCACTGCTGCTGTGTGTATGCATACTACAGCAGTAGTTTGCCCCAGCCGCTAGCTGCGGGTAAGGATGCCTCGCTTAACAACCCAAGAATAGGTTGTTTGTCAGGTTCGTTGCTGTCGAAGAAAAAAACGCTGCTGTCTTCGCCGCTGTCAGTGTGGTGAAACAGAAACCGTGCAAAATGGCAGCTTGATTGTGCTTTGCGGGTGTAGGGTTCATCCGCAGGACAGCTCTCTTCACCTTTAACGGCGCATGTGCACGCTCAAAGCAAAGAGAGACAGGTGTCCGAGAGAATTGGAATGTCAACGGAACAAGACCAACAGCAGTGCGTGGTGTCCGAGAGGATTGCTGATGAGTCAACGGAACGACAGCGAAAGGCGCCATGCGTCTATCTACCTACAATAGAGTACGAAGGGCCAGCTTGGGTGCACTGGTTCATGTTGATATTTATGTTGTTGCGTTGTGTAGCCTACGCGCGAGGGTCAAGCCTTCCTGATCATTTCTTTCATCATACTCCCCCGTCACCGTCATCCGTCTTCCCCAGCAGCCGTCCGCAGCTTGCTTTCGTAGATTCACACGACTGGAACAGGCGTTCTACGGTGTTCCAGTCTGTTCGACGATGGAACGGTGGAACATTCCTTCCCACGCAAAGAACAAGTATTTTTTTCCCCCAGCGAAGACGTACTCTCCCTAAAATGGCAGATTTTCGGGCGCCACGGATCTTGGTTGAGATCATCACATCACACACAACCAGTAGCGTGCGCTGGTAAGCACAACGACCTAGCAACTCCCAACCCTCGTTGGGGGCCAGGGCTTAAGGGTCAGGGTTGGTCCTAAGGCGGTGGTTGAGGCAAGGAGATCGAAACCTGCAGCATATCTATCACCGCGTCATGTACTATAATAACCTCCGGGAGGACGACCTGTAGCTAAATACACTGCTGTATAGCTCGCTAGCTCGCCGGTTCCCTTCTTTTCCGTCCATAGCCACACACCACACACAGCATTCTACACCTGTCGAATTTTATCAATGCACTAGCCGGGGTCACCCAGAAGGATTGCTCTCCACCTTTTCCTCCTGTGCTTGCTGGCAACACAAAGGTTTCCACGTATACGCATGTATGTCTACACATTCATTACATTTATTTATTCAATGTGCATGCCGCCTTCCTATATGTCAGTGCATGGATGGATGGATGGGTGGATGGATGGATGGACATGATATCTGGCACTGGAGCCAGCCGTACCAACTACCCTGTGTGAACCGTACTTCGGCGATATCATGTAGACATTGCTGCACTGCTGTTGGTGTGTGACGTGTGACCCGAGACTTTCAAGCGCAACATATATTTTCTGCCGCCGGTGACGGACGGTAAGCGAAGTTTAAAGTAAACGCATCAACACGCGTTGGCTGCAGGACCATTAGTCTGTGTGCGTTGTAAGGAAAAAAAAAACTTCCAAGTATTCAAGTATTTGCCGCTCGAGGATGCCATCTGGCAGGATACGGGATGTAGTATCCATGGATCCATTTCTCTCTTTCACACACTGGCAATGTCGAGCGTGTTGTGCCCCTCCGCTCTCACAGGGAGGGAGGGAGGGGTGGTACACGGGGGAAGACGATGATGATGAGTGCTTGGATAGGAATTAAACTCCTGTGACTCACGCGGAGCGTTCAAAAACGTGGCCGAAAAATATATATATACGACAAGTGATGTTTTTCTCCAGGTCGCAGCAACGACCGTACACAGCAAGCAAAAGATCGATACTACGCCACACAACGAGCGAGCCTGCTCTGCCCTGTTTATTAGTGGCCGTACATGAGATCACCAGCCACGGTCCTTATTATCTGCAAACCTATTCCGGGCGGAGAAGCGCCGCATCGCGCGGGTCGTCTCGTCTAACTACTTCATGTTTGAGAGAAGAAGCGGACTGGCACAGGTAGGTGCCGTGATGGCGGGACGAAAAACCCAACCAAGTAGTGGTGTCGTCATCCTGTTGCGGACGGACACAAACAAATCAACGTGCATACACCAGCTATAGCGAAACCAATTTCCAACCTCTTTTTTTCTCATGTTCTGCTTGCTGCACACGTCGTCGCCATCGGTGCGTTGCAACAACCACTACTATATTATTATAGTCTAATGGTTTGATTGCCAGGCCCAGCAACGCTGGTTGGTCCGTCCTGGTTGACCACTGCTTACGGTGGCCACGTTTGTTTGTTGCTCTCTCTCTTGTACTTTACTATACGGAGGACGGCCGAAAACGAAAGTATTAGTGTCGGCATCCTCCGGACAAAAATAGGCTCTTTGAATCCATTTTGATTGATTGATTGCCATCTGGCAAAGCTTGCTTGCCGTCTCGCAAAGAAATAAACAACAATGTGCATCCGAGCACAGAAGACATACAGACCACACTCCCCACATTCTACAACACACACGATGATCCCTCTGAAGAATCCGTGCGCACCGTGGGCGTAGCACAGGCAGGCAAGATCCGACGCAGTCCCTCTCATCATGTGTTATGTACAGAGATATACTTCACTGAATCATTCCAGATGGATGCTCTTCGACCAAAGCACTGATGATATAACCGTTCGAACCCAGGGACACAAACCAAGCACCACTTCTTAACTTCAGTCTCCCGAGCACACCAGAAACTTCACCGGGAACTGAAATCCGTCAACAGGTGAAATGCAACACACAAAAGCCGTGCAGCACAGACTTGACGTTTACACACACACCCTTCAAACAGCCGGGAGAATGGGGGGGAAGACAAGAGAAAAGAGCATCGGGAGAGATAAACAGCTGCCCGACACAGCTCAAGGGGAACGACTTTGCGCATGCCGCCGCAAGTCCCAAATTCGTATACTACAAACCACCCTCAGTATTCATATGTACAGAACACGCACAACGGAAACGAAATGAACTGTTCATTATCTATGGAAAATGTACCTCCCACCCTAAATCTCGATGACCCGACTCGACAAGGCGTCAAATATCGGTGGTTCACAAGATGGGCGACGAGAACGCCTACCACAGGGTGTCTCACAAGCAACCCAGGCTTCGTCACCGGGGTAACCAGCGGATGTCTATATAATCCCTACAAAAGCTGCTTGCTGCTCAAGACGCGCCAACCGGAACAAGAGCACTACTTGCAGAGGTAAGATCGTCGTAGAACAAGCTTCCACTCCTCCCTCGGAAGAAGAAATTGGTTGCCGTGTACGCCAACGGCAGCAAGTTCCAACGAGAACCCCAAAACTGCTAGGGAAAAAAAAACTCTTCCTCCGATATGAATGTCATCTAAACTACCAATTACCACAAGCCCAAGTCTTCTTTCTATCTAACTGCACCAAAGGGTCAGTCGAATACGCACGGACGGCAAGAGTCTATACCCGAAACGAGGGGAAGAGGACTAAAAAAGGGTGATCCATTGATCTGATTTCTATAACTTCGGTAACAACAGAGACCATTGCAAGCGTGACACGAGGGTAAAAAAAAACTCAGAAGTAGATCATGCGCGCCGTCAGCGCCTGCGCCCGTCCTCTCTGCGTGTAAAACACGTTCGTCAAAACTGTGTTTTTCGGCCGCTGTCCGCCAACAGAAACAGTTTCTCAACTCAACCGCACGCTTCTATTCCCCAAGACTAGGGCCGCTCAAGTGGAATACACTTCTAACACTCAATCAAATAAAGCAGGTGCCCCCCATGGTAACCGCAACGAAAAGGCCGAGAAAACTTGCGTAAAACATGGGTGCTCGGAGCCGCTTGCCGTTCTCTTTTTCTGGGAAGACGTCTACTCTCCTCTCCTTTTCCTCCGAAAAGACAACCGGCCCGGCGGCGGCGGGCACGAAAAAAAAAAAAAAAAACTCGGACGAAACTACCGAAAAGCTTACGTACTCCGTTGGAACTTCCCCAACCGATGCAAACTTCAGCAGTCACCAAGAACGGGACGGCCCTTACGAACACGAACGGCGAACACGAGACAGCCGGTGTGATGGACGCACCGACAAACTCCTGCACTGTCGGGGGCCCCTTCGCCAGCAAAGACAAAAACACTCGTGGTGAACTCAAAAAAAAATCACACACCATTCGAAAAGACTCACTCGAGGACTAAAAAAGGCGGCGCTTGTGTATCGCGAACCCGAGATTTAACTCGCGCACGCACGAGACACAACATCACAACCACGCGCGCCTTGCACGAAAAAGTACAAATATCGGAAAGACCCACCAGCACACAAACATCAACTCAAAAGTAAGGGAAATCTAGGCTACGGCAATATATATATATAGGGCGTGGTCTCCACGAGGCAGCCACGCGTAGGGGTGCAGAAACATGGAACATCCAAAGAAGGGGAGGAAATCCAGGTAAAAAAGGAGGGGAACAAAAAAAGAAATTCGCTAAAAAAGAACAGCAGTTGGAGGTACACAAAAAGGGTGGGCCGTGAGTGACTCGCATCAAATATCTTGTTCTCAGAAGGTCGTTTTACCACATGCATCGGCATCATCGCCACGTCGTGCTCCCACACCCACCACCATCCAATCTACAAGCAAAACCCATCACCCACACTCTCACCCGATTTTTTGTTTCTCCTGGCTCTATCAACTATCAACACACCAAATCCTCAACAATGTTATTGTATCTTGGTTCTACTATCGACATCCCCGCCCAGAACAACCCCCCCCGGTCATCACGCTTGCTCTTTACGCTAAGACATAATATATAAGCGAGAAAAAAAAAGCTGGCATATCACCGGGCAGTTCTTTGTTATCGTGCAGACTCTCCCCGCTGCTTTGCGCTTATACACAAGTTAGCCGACCAGCCGGCGCACGACGCAGCGGCGGCAGCAGTGCCGTCCCGAATTTCCTCTTTCATTTGTTGTTCGTTCTTGTCAAACTACGCCGTCCACGTCCTGTCTTTGACTGGCCCGCTTCTTCCGTGGGCCAACCAGCGGCAGACCTCGTCCACGTCTTCGGGCGACAGGTCTTCTATTCCGCACAGGTCCATCGGACTGGTGAGGCACTCGGGCGCGTCTACGCACGACTGGTGGTGCCACCTGAGCAGTGTGAACCTGTCCTCGTGCATGTAAAACGCTCCGAGCTGCGTGGGCGCGGTATCGTGGTGGCGAAAGGATGGTGCGGCGAAGGGTTGTTGAATGAGCGAGCGTGACAAAACATTATTACCGACTACTTGACAGCGTAAATGATGAATGATCAATAGGCTAGGCATACTGCTGTAGAATGAATCGATTGATTGCGCGTGTGGGGTGCGCACCCTAACGCGTACGCATGTATCGCTTCTGTGCATGTCTTGCAGGATTACACCGAGAGCCAACGAAAAATAATTGTACTTCTAGGCGAAACTTTAGTGTTTACGCTGCTCCCGTGGGACCCTGCTGGTGCGGCAACACTAGAATACACAGAAGATATGCATACCAATATCTCACACGGCGTAGCCAGGCGAATAGACTGGACGAATACACACATGCACACGCACAAAAAATAAACGAAAGGTGCTGACCACAGCAGTAAAACACGCCCCCGCAAGTGAATAATCTACCGTGCTGGTGTTCACGTGTTCACTACCGCGCACAAGAAGGAGTACGTTGCAACATCAGGCGAAGCCATCAACTACTGCCGTTGTTGAGGTCACGAGCAAGTAAGTTAGATCGGAAAAGGAGGGTGGTGAGGGCAAAAGCTCAAAATGGGGGGATGCTGCAAAAGTACAACTTCAACGATCTCTCGTTGGGTTGGGGTAAGTTGGGTTTTTTATTTGCTACGGGCGGCGAGATATTTTTTTTTTAAACAACACCACCGGGCGGGATACACCGAAGGGTGCGGTAGTATGCCGCAGCAAAATTGATCAAGTAAACATATGGGATAAAGCATTCAATCCGTGCTTCGGGGTTGAGGTTAGGGTTAGGGTCTGTATACTCTTAAAATCCTCAAATCCAGCGTAGGCGGTCCGAAGGGTGACGATCGCTTGCTCACGTCAGTGCCCCGGTATTGTGATCCACAAGAATAAAAGCGGCCACCAACTGGTGAGCAAAGTATCCCTGTGGCTGTGGGGTGCGCAGCGAACCTTGGCGACTTCCAACTCGCTACACAAAACTGCCGAGTGGAGCGGGAGCGACAGGCCGCAAGAGTATTTATCGCCGGTGCCGGAAAACGACAGCACCCACGCTGCGCGACCAACGCGTGGATGAGCCTTCCTGTCCCCTCGTTGAAGTGCGGGTCGAAACGGCCATTGCTACTGCTTGCGTCGTCGCAATTTACTGGAGTTATTTCGCCAGATACTTTGAAGAGATTCTGTAGGGGAGTCCGGCGAACTTCCGGTCCGCCGGCGTTACGTCGTACATACGCGTGTGTCGACGAACCGGCCAGCTTGTGGTCTGATGTCGGTTTTGCTCAACACTACAAATAAATACTGCTGTACACTTCCTTCACAAAGACATGGATACGGCCGAACTGAAAGTACACGACTTGCGGCTTCAAGGGGGGCAAGAGAGCGGCGGGTCGATTTTTTCGTCACATACACACAGCAGTATATCCTACGTGGTGGTGCTGCCGGAGGGTTATTGTTGGCATGAAACGGCACGCTCGGTCGCAGTTGTCGATTGGTTGTGATGCGTTTTTTTTTTACCATGTGTGGAAGACAGAAATAACGGATGGAAGCCATCATCAACGGGTAACCAGGGGCAAAACAATGCCGGAATGCCGGCTGGGGTCAGGCAAGAAGCGACGCCGAAAAGTGTCCGCGACTACGACGATCATCGAGGCACGGGGGGGCAGAGGCCGGATCAGCAACAAACCCAAAGTTGTATGAGTTGACTTGACTCGCCCAAAAGGTAATACTCCGCTTTTGACTAGGGGGGGCGGGTACATCAGGAGAAACAAAAAAGCGTGCGCAGAATAGATAGCTATTAGATGCATGAGCGGGAAACAGATTTGGGGTGTACGACACTGCTGTACGCTGCTGCGGTTCCTTTTACCTGGAGCTGTCCAGCCGAAATCTTGCAAGCGCAGGAGCTGCATCTGACCCTTCCCAGCCCGCGCGCGTAGCCGATGACGAAGTCCTCGGGGGCCAGCTCCTTCCAAGGGTTGAGAAACAGCCGGTTCCGATGGTGCTGATGCTGGAGGAGCCGCGCCTGGTCGTCGAGGCTGTAGCGGCTGCTGCTGCAGTGCTTGCCGTGCTCCGCCGCTGCTACTTCTGCTGCTGCTGCCGGCGAGGCCATGATGGTGGCAGGCTCGACGACAGGGCGCAGGTGCTGGGCGGGCTGGTGCTGCTGTTGCGGCCCCATGGCGACGGCGGCGAGGGAAGGGGAGAGAGAGCCGAGCCCCCGGCAGGCTGTCGCGCACAGACTCCCTCGTGGTGATGTTTTGCCGTGCGAGCGAGCACCTCAACCAAAAGGGGCGATCCGAATCGACCAACAAAATAGGAAGGAGCCTTGTTGGCGAGCAGCAAAAGGAACACTGATGTGGTGGGCACACGCGCAACGGGTTGCTGCAAGCGTGTATGTAAACACAGCTACTTTGTCGTGGGTTTGTTCTGCTGGTCCGCTGAGGTTCTTCGGAAATATGACACCAGCACAGGTGGGGGGTGCTGTGATGAAGCTGGTGTATGATGAAGTGTGGTCCAGGGCACGGGTTTTTGGTTCTGATACTTGCACAACCTGCAGATCTGCAGATTCGAAAAAAAAAATAGATCCGGCGATGATGAATCCTGCCTGATTGGTGGACTTGTTTTGAAAAACGGAACGGTATCACAAAATGACGGATCTTGGATCTTATTTGTACCCGTTCCCGGTGCTCTCGGACTCTCGGAGGAACCGTTTCTTTCTGTGGGTCTGGGCTCGGGCTCGGGACTCAGCGAGACGTCGTGTGGCCCAGTTGGCGTACTCATCAGTACACACGATGATTTACAGTGTGTGTGCCGTGTAAGCTATACTGCTGGTAGGTACAGCAGTAGCAGAGCAGACCTTTGCGTGGGTCGTGGTCCTTTTGCATAACCCGTCGCTCGTTTCCACGTACCAGTACATAGTAACGCCTCACCTCTAGCGTAGAACTTACCTCTCTCTTCCTCCTTGAAGATTCCAATCCTAGTTCGTAGTCTCAAATAATAAGGAATTCCTCGACGTTTAGAACGCAGAAGGCACCAAAACACCTTGAGTTTATGCGTATATTTTCAAAGAACCCTGTCTGCCGAACTTGGCAGTAGTCAAGAATTTACAGCAGGGTTCGAGAGTTCACGAAGTAAATGTAAGAACTTGAACCTTGCCAATTCTCAGAACTCCCATCTAATGCATCACCTGCATTTGGCATGCTGCACCTACCCTCGTTCGCGCAAGTAACGAGTGTGTTGCAGGTGGCGCGTTCTGTACGCGTTGTGTGTGCCGTTGGGAAGGAAAGGCTGACGGGGGAGCAGAGAGAGAGAGAGAGAGAGAGACAGAGAGAGAGACAGAGAGACAGAGTACTGCAGTAGTAGTCTACTGCTTGCTGTGGACGCATACAAAATGTCGTGTACATCTATCTGCTGCTTGCAGCCGTAAGTCGTGAGTTCACACAGATACTGTAGATCCATCGAACAATTAAACCCGTTTCATATCTACTTGTACAAACAACTAAACACCGCCTCCCTTTGGGTAGTCAGCGAGGCAGGTCAAAATCCTTCGCACGGTGTTAGAGCTCTCGATGTTGACTGCACCGGGTCAGGTTCGCTGTCTGTCGTTGTCGTCGACAGAATCTTCGCCGTCGCTATGTTTGGTCTTTGCCACGTTGTTGTGACTGCTGTCGCCCTCGTTTTGTCGTTCTCGTTGGTCACCGCCAGCTGCAGCATTCCAAAGGAATTAGAAGCGTTCCAAACGAATTGTTGGTGCGGCTGCTGGCGGGCGTACGTTTTGCTTACGTTTGCTTCGCGCCCATGGCTGTCCTCGTTTTCGGGGTTGGACGCGCCGGGTGTTGACCGCGGCTCTTGCCCGGCCGCGTGTCCCGACTTCGAGGCGGCAGCAGCAGGCGGCGACGATTTCGACCCCTCGCCTGAGTTGTTTTGGTTCTTTCGTTCTTTCTCTTCACAACAGATCGATAAGAGTCCGAGGTACACACTGTAGATTATACCGCGCTGTAGTAGCAATGGCTTCTTGGCGTACTTTCTTTCTCGTCGTGTTGTCACAACGTGGGGGAAAAGAAAGAGCACTTTCGCTGACGTAAATAATGGGTGATTGTCCTCGCCAGACGCTTTGGGGAGATGTGCCGCTATATAATAAGGGGATCTCCACATCCATCCTCATTTTCACTAAAAGGGAGTAGTAACCACCGTCAAAGGCGAAGAGATGGCACCGGTCGTAGATATGGCACCGGGGTGAGGCATGGTTAACGATTTCCCCACCGGGGTCGGTGAGATCGCATCGGGGTACGACAAGAAAAACATGCAAAACAAAATACAAAAACGATCGCACCCGGTGCCATCTCTCAGCCTCTCAACGGTAGTTACCGTATTTTTATGACCGATCATAGAAACAAACGACAACAACCGTTATGATTACGTTTTATTTCCTTTCAGCGTTCAATAGATGCTTCGTTATACTCGTTCTATACTAACTGTCATCAGGTATACCTCCACCTATCTCACTGAATGAATAATATCCCGCACGGTGTGTTTGATGTTCCTTTCGTGCTTTCGCACGCTCTCTCTCGTGTTCCCCTCGCGAACCAAACCACACGCTGCCATTGGTTTCTCAGGCTGCTCACATTCTCTCTCAACCATACATCACACACACCGTGTTTCGTACATCCTGTCTATGCTACTCTCTCGTGTGCGTTTCCGTCCAAACCACACGCACGCGCCCCTTGTTTGTGCCTTTCTCTATGTAGCTTCCGTGTTATGTGACAGGCTGATCGAATCATGATCTGCAGGGTGTGGACGCTGAAGATTTACGTGACCAAAGAGGGGTCTTCATTAGAGACCGGCAATATTGGGGGCGGGGGGCGGAGGGGGGGGGGGGCGTACTCTTATGTTTTGCATGCCTTAGCGGTTAGACCATTGACCACGCGTCCTCGAGAGGACGGAGCATTGTTCCCACAGGACCGATCACCGATGGCCAATCGTTCCTTCCTACTTTGCCAAAGGTGGCTCAAAAATGTCTTCCCTAGTTTGTCTATCCTAACGATGTCCCTTCCCGCCTTTTCAAACCACTTTCTACTCCCCAGTACCGCTACCGTCCTCTCCTCCCTATTCCATGCCTCAAACATCTCCCTGTACGTCCCTTGTATTTTTCCCAGCTCAGTCATGTACCTCTCCTTTTCGTACCACGGACATTCCGCGACTACATGAACACTGTCTTCGCATTCGAAGCCGCAATCACATTTGAACTTGTCGTCTTCGTCGTCTACCGTCCTATATCTTCGTCGACGTTCTCGAAGGCCTATGTCCCCGGTCCTGAATTTGACCTTAAGCTTTGTCCCTGCATCCATTGGTCCATGTAGGTAATCCTTGAACCCTAGTCCTTCTTTCAACATTCCGTACACTTCTAGACCCTCCTTATCCTTGGATTCTTTCCTTAGATTCTGTTCTTCTCTCTCGGCACAAGCAACAGATATCTTCTTCTTGAACCCCTGTAGACCCTCCGTTTCCAGCGTTTCATCTTCGTCGATGTCCAATCCCTTCCATACGTCCTCTACAACCTTGACCCATTCCGTGGGTTGTCTACCCCTCTTTTTGTTTGCCCACTTCGCCTCCCATACTATTCTCGGCAATCTCTCCTCTCCCATCCCGCACATGCGATACTGCCATGTCAGCTTCCTTGCGTCTCTTCCCGACCGTAGGGATTGGATCCCCAATTCTGCCCTGACTGCTGCATTACTTGTGCGCTTGGAGCATCCTAGAATGATTTTCGCTGCTTTCATCTGCGCCGCCTCGAGTTCTTTCACTGCCTTCTTATTTCCTTCCCATACTTCTCCGGCGTACTCTAGCGGCGGTACGATTACGCTCTTCAAAACCGTTAATTTGATGCGTGTATCAAGGTGCCGGTTTGCGAGTATTGGGTGCAGCTTCCCTGCTCGTGCTTTGCCCTTTTCCGCTACCTTGGACATGTGTGTATTCCACGAGCAATCTTTTGCGATCTCTACTCCGAGGTATGTGTACTGGTCCACTACTGCAATCTCCTCGATGCCCCACTTCCATCTATGTTCAACTGGTTCCTCCCTGCCCTCGTTGCATACCATGACGGCACTCTTCGTAACGTTGGCAGACAATCTCCACTTATCAGTAAACTTCTTCGCCGCGTCAACTTGCAGTTGCAGTCCCTCAGGGGTGTCCGACATACCAACAAGATCATCCGCAAACAGCATTCCTGACACCGAAGTTTCCGTGTCCCCTACTTTTACTCCCTTCCGGACTGCCTCTACGACTTCCAACAGATCGTTGATGAACACCTGGAACAATGTTGGGGACAGCGTGCAACTTTGTGGGACCCCTTGCTCAATGTCGAAGAATTTAGAAAGTTCTCCGTCTAGCATGACCGCGCTTTTCGTACACTCTGTCATCTTCTTCAGCACTCTCCACATTTTCCCCTTGATCCCGTACTTGGACAATTGTTTCCACAGCCCATTTCTCCATACGGTATCGTATGCCTTTTTCACGTCCAGGAAGAAGCAGTACGTCCGCTTTCCCGCCCTCTTTCTACCTTGGATGATTCTCCCTACCGTGAATGCGTGGTCTACGCACCCCCTCTTCTGTCGGAAACCTGCCTGGCCCTCACTAATGCTACGTTTCTTCTCCATTACTCCCACTATCCTATCGTTCAGCAGCTTACAAAACACTTTTCCTACTGTGTTCAACAGTGTGATACCCCTGTAGTTTCCTGGGTCAGTCTTGTCTCCTTTCTTAAACAAGTTCACAACCACTCCTTCCCTCCATCTACTTGGCGCATACTCGTTTTTCCACACCCAGTTGTACAGGAGTACCATCAGCTGGATCATCCCCTTCCCCCCAAACTTCATGAACTCGTTGACTGTCCCATCCGCCCCTGCTGCTTTGTGGCACTGCAGCTTGTTCACACACGCCTCAACCTCGTCCTCAGTGAACTCCTTTTCTAGTTCTACGTTCCCAACGTCTGCCTTCGATGTCTCTTCTTCTTTCTGGGCCCATGCGTCCACCTCCTTCTTAAACACTTGATCAAAATCTTCATTCTCCGAAGGCACTCCAAGTCTCTTGTAGTGTCCTGCTAGAACTTCCCTTTTTCCCTTCCCACTGCTGACTAGTCCACCGTTCACACCTCGCAATGTTGCTACCCCTGTATCCCCCCCTTGCGCGGTCTTTTTTACCATCCCACTAATCCCTTCCCACATCTGCTTGGCGTTCCCCTCCAGGCCTCCGTTGGCCTTCTGCACTACTTCGTCCCAAATGCACTTTTTCTTCTTTTTCACTAGTCCCTTCACCTGTTTCCTCTTGGCCCTGTACTTTTCCCAACTCTCTTCAGACCCCTCACCCAGGTATTGCTTGAAGACTTCTCTACGTTCCCCTATTTCTTCTTTCAGCTCGTCACCCACCGCTTAACCGATACCCCACATCGTACCACCTTCTTTTCCACTACTCTCTCTGCCGTTGTGTTCACTATGGACTCCCACCCTTCAATCACCCTGTCCCCTGCTGCTTGTGCGTCTACCTTTCCGTCTTCGACGCTTCTCAGCAGTTTCCTGAAGGGTTCTACACTACCAGCCAATCCCTTCTGGAATTCGTCGCGTGTCCCCTCGTCTCCCAAACGCTCTACTTTCCACCGGAACACTTTCCTCTTTTTCTTACTCTCCGTCTTTCTAGATCGGCCGATGTTTGCCCATATGAGGAAATGGTCGGTCGAACCTATATCTATCGCACTTACGTGCAGCTCCGGGACCTGTGTGCTCCCCCTATCTACCAGGATGTAGTCGAGGATCGAGTATTCATTGCAAACTGCCCTCTGCCTGGTGAACTCCGGCTTATCGCTTTCCCTCCTACCGTTCAACACCATCAGCTCGTTGCTTCCCAAGAATTCAAGCATCCTCACTCCGTTGTCATTCGCTTTGTCTTCTCCGTGCTGCCCGATCGCCTGTCCTCTACTGCAAGCTTTCCCTACTCTGGAGTTGAAATCGCCCACCATGACAACTTCTCCCTTCCTACTGAACCTCTGGACGTCTTCCCCAATTTGTCCGAAGTTCTCCTGCGCCTTGCTTGCGACTTTCTTCGACGACGGTGGGACGTACACGTTCCCTAGAAACAAATCTTTCTCACCCCGCTCCCCAGGTATCTTAAGCCATAGGCTTTCCTCGAACTCCGTTTTCACCACTACTTCCACCACGTCAAACAAGTGTTCCTTGACCAGGAATCCGACTCCCCCCTCCCCCCTTTTCTTCGGGTCTAAGCCCTTTCTTGCCTTCCCTACCCACCGGTACTTCCCTAGTTTGCTTACCACGTCCCCATCCTTCAATTCCCACGTCTCTTGGATCCCCACTACATCCAGATCGCTTTGTTCTACTTGGTCCACTATTTCCAACCGCTTGCGCTCACTCCTTGCGAACCCGCACACGTTCCACGACCCCACTCTCAGCTTGTGCTTTTCCCTATTGGAGATTTTGCGCACTCTATCCTTCGCCTTCCGCTTCTTCTCGGCGTTCTTCTGATTTGCCTGCTCGTCTCCCCCGCCCGGTCCCTTCTTCGCCTCTATCGCCCTCGCCTCCTGTCGCCTTACCTTCTCTGTTTTTATCATGTTCGCGACGCAAACCCTCCATCCAAACTTCCTTACGTAGTTCGACAGCTTCTCGATGTCAACCCCCAGGCACTCTTGGCTGTCTCCCTTGGTCAATTTCACCCGGAAATGTTCATGCTCTCTGCCTACTTCTCCCCTTGCTAGGCAGTGCAGTCCCTCCGTGTCACAACAGTTCTTGAACTCTATCCTCGTCATGTCCCTTGGAATTCCAAACAGCAGCAGCTCCAACCTGTCTCCCTGCCACAGTTTCTGCTTCCATCCTCCCGGCTTCTTCACCATCCTCATGATCTCTACAGCAACTGGACCGCGGCCACTTGTTTTTCGTGTTTTTTCAGGAAAGCATACGGAATACTCGGCCTTCCCAATCCGAGTGTCCGGTGGGGGTTGTGGTTCCTTTCAGTTCTTTTGCCGGCTCACCGACGCTAAATAGCGCCTCCAACATGGGCTCGTAGTCTACATCCAAGTTCACACCTCCTGGCACAAGTACCCCAGTCTTGTGCCGGGCGTTCTGCTTAGTAAACACCCAGACGTCCCCCGACCACCCAAATTTATCATCTCCGAAGTCCCGCGGTACAGGCTACTTTCCTCCTGGGAGGTCATTTTCACCACAATAAGTTCAGGGACGACTTGCATAGCCTAAGATCCTACTCACACGCCGGGATGGATCGTACACCAACGTCCAGCTTCTCATGTACATGGGTTGCTACCCCACTTACGCTCCCGAGTAGACCTATCTGCCGAAAGTTTGGCCAACAATTCCTTACTGCTTTGTACTCGCCTCTCTCCAATCGAAAACAATTCATTGTGCGTGCCGCTCATCTAGCTCCGCAGTTTTTGCGTGGTTGGTCAGGTCGTTCAGGTGAGTAATAAGCTTTGCTTGGATGGCTCTATGTTATATTGGTCCACTTCAAGCAACGAGCACCCCCCCCCCCTCCATCGTCCGATCCATTTTGGATCTCACTCCGGAGAGTTTTGGGGTGTCTTAACTCTAAGTCCTCCACCGCCCAATGGGGGACTTTAGTATATTTTTTTAATGCCGTACCAATAGGCATTAACCTTAGGTAAGCTTGTGCTTACTTTGGACTGTACCCTCATCCTCTGGGGGAGGTAGAGGGGGGGGGGGGGCGCATGGCCTCTATTTTTCCGGGGGGGTTGGGGTACCGGTTGGAAAAAAGGGGGGGGGTTTAATTTCCCGGGGGGGTCGGT
>FN649727.1:3873650-3898107 GCA_000310025.1 Ectocarpus siliculosus | reverse complement strand
GAGGGCATTCGGGATAAAAGAGAGAGAAGTGCCGCAGGTCCAGAGGACGTCGGTAGAGGGGGAGGAGGAGGGTTTTGGGCAAGCGGTAGAACCTATCATAGCTTGCCCCGCAAACGGCTGCCACAAAGTAGCTGTCTGAATAATGACCGTGTCGTGGATGGAACCTCGTGACTTGTCGCCTCTACTAGATAAAACACCGGGCAACAAAATGCTCGCCTTCTCTCTCGTCGACTCGCCAAGACATTACCGGTGACACTGGCGACAAGACCAAACACTCGTGCAGCAAGAAACAATCGCAAAAAACAGGTCGATGAACACACACTCTCTGGTTGGGTTTGTACGCAGCAAGAGACGACCGAGAAAAAGAAAAAGCTGCGATAAACACACACACGCTGGATGGGGTATGTACAAGTACGCACTTGTCCGCCCCATCCGCCGCTCCGCCCTTGCTGTGCCCCGGGGTGGTCGAGGGAAGACCTCGAAGGCCTACCGCCGAAGCCTTGTCCGCCGCCAGCGTGGCCCATGGCTCGGTCTCCACCGCCTCCACCGGTGCTGTGCCTCCTCGCTCTGTTGCCGCCACCGCCGCCACCGCCCTGCTTGCGCCAGGGGCTACCGGCACGGGTGCTGCCGCCGCGGCTCATGGTGCAGTGCACCTGTCATAACACATCGGTTCGGGTTAACGGGGAAGACAACAAGAAAGCGTCGTTACGGTTAGAGAGAGAGAGAGAGAGAGAGAGAGAGCAATGGGATGGGTTCTCGAAGGACTCCGACGCATCCATCATCCATCTGTGCCATCACCGGTAGCCGCGGTCCTGCTACATACAAGAGAGGCAGGGCCCCCCAGTAAAATTTTGTGCTCGTATACAGAATACTGCACAGCAGCAGCAGCAGCAGCAGCACTTCCGCAGGTGTGTTGGGGTCTGGGGTCGTCAAAACCGCCGTCAGAAACAAAAAAAAAGGCACAAGAAGCGGTGCAGCGCCGTAAAGACCAGAAAAACCGTACCCCCCCACCCTCCTCCCCTCCCCCTTTTGAAGCCACACCGAGAACACCATCACTAGTAAAGGCAGCAGCAGAGTATCTCTGCTGCGGCGCGTGCGGAAACAAACAGGCTGCAGCAGCAGCAGCAGCAGCAGTGGCAGCGGCAGCGGCAGCGGCAGCGGCAACGGTCGGTCCTCACCCTGAGCTCCGAGATGGTGGTGCCGTTGAGGCCCTTGATGGCGTCGGCCGCCGCGCGCTCCCCGTCCGGCGTAGGCGGGAAGTGGACGAAGGCCCAACATCTCGGGAGCTGCCGTGGGCCGGGGGACACGCCGTTGAACCGGCTCGCGGGGATGACGATGTCCACCACGGGCTCCCACTTGGTGAAGCACTTTCTGATCATCACCTCGTTGACGGCGGACACGTGGCCCTGTGGAGTGGAATTGTTGGCATCAGGCGGGGGATGTTTTGGATGCCTTAACGTTTAGACCATTTGATCGCGGGTCCTCGAGATGGACGGGGGGGGGGGGGGGGTTCGTGAGCTGAAGAGGCGGTGGCGAAAAGCGTGCGAGCGGCATAATTATTTTTCCGTACGAAGCTTCGCACGCGCGGTAAACAAGACAAAACAAGAGGACAATGGACGGCAGTACGCACGTGCCTTGTCCGTCATCTACAACCTCACCGGCGCCAACAAACACGCCGAAGGTGATGGAAGGGCCTCCGACACGAAAGAGTGTGTGGGGCTGTTGGTTGTCGTTGCAGTGCACCGGACAGATACAAAAAGGCGAAAATAAAAAAGGAAACAAAAAAACGGACAAACTCGTATGTATCGCTTCTTTGGTTCGTAAACGAGTTGATTTGAGGTTCATCACCT
The DNA here is from genome assembly GCA_000310025.1 of Ectocarpus siliculosus. NCBI lineage: Eukaryota > Phaeophyceae > Ectocarpales > Ectocarpaceae > Ectocarpus > Ectocarpus siliculosus. The sequence goes on along the minus strand of FN649727.1, from coordinate 3,896,257 downwards.
GGTCGCCCTCGAACTGCACGTGGACGGTGTGGCTAGAGACCTCCCCGCGGGGGTGACGGGAGTGTGCTCCCCCTCCACCCCCGGCGTGCTGCGACGACCCCCTTGCTCGCCCTCCTGTCCCTCCCTCTTTGCCACCGCCGCCGCCGCCGCCGCCGCCGCCGCCGGTGGTCTGTTCTTCGGCGGTGCTCTTTTCCGACCCGGCCGTCTCGGAGGCTTGAGCGCTGGACTCGACGCTGTTCCACTCTGCCAAGAACGAAAGGAGGCGTTTTGCAGTCGTTCAGTGCGCCGTGCGTGTAGGAAAGAAGCAACAAGTGGCACCCGGCCCGCCCGAAAGGGCTGTGTGTCGACTCGGAAATTGCACAAGTCTAATATAATATTAAGTTTTTGGGTACGGTCAGGAGAAACACCCCACCCAGCGGATTCAGAGAGAAGGAAGCGAGGGACGCTTAGAAAGTGCGTGGTAAAGTGCTGAACAGGGCGGAGCAAATGCAGAAGGAGCAGAGAAAGGTGAACGATGCTCGGATATCGATGGCAACCAAATCGCAGCAAAATCAATATCTCTTGTATCATCCACAAGTATGTGAACCCGTTTACCGAACACGCTCTGTACGCTACTGCCTGATGGAGGGTGGCATGAAAAAAAAGTCACCGTTGGTTTGTCAGGTCAGACCGATGATCGCTTCGGCCATGAAACGACGTTCAAGCGTGTATCGCCTAGAACCAGGACCATCTCCGCTCTCATCAACGCACCGCTTGTGGGGTGCCCCCCCCCATTCCCCCCCCACCATGTCCTGCGCAACCGGTGCCACATCTCCACTGAAACTCACCGATCTCAAGGCTGGGGCAGAGGCCATCGAACGCCGGGCGCTCGTTAAGCTCCTTCTTCGCCGCCTCGGCGTGGAGGCGGTAGCGGTACTTCACGAACCCGAACTTCGCTGCGGTGGTCGAGAGAGACAAGCCGAGGGAGGGAAAAGCAGAGCTATAAGAAGAAATCGACACAAACAAAAAAATAACGAGAGGTTTGAAGGCTTGCGTTGAACCAATCGTCCTTGGCACTACAGTACTGGTCCCGGTATAGTCCAGTTTGAATAGTGCAGGTGCCCGATATAGTGCAGGTAAATTCTCTGGACACAGACAGTGCCCTCAATAGTGCAGGTCCTGCACTACTGAGGACACTCCCGCTATAGTGCAGGTTGGACACACACACACCCTACACACACACGGACAGACGCAACACAGCAGTACACGTGCTGCTGCAGACCCGAAGAGCTCTACGCAGAGGCGCACCATGCCTTGTGCGGACGGTGAACTGTGCCATCAACCAGACAGAACGCCGCAAGCCCCTCATGGCCACGTCTGCAAGGGAGGATGTGGCGGGCGGCTCCACGGCAATTGCGGCAGCGTTTTTCAGGACGACGACAATCACCGCATCTGCGGCACGTGCGTCGCGAAGGCTGGCAAGCGCAAAGCGACACCAGCTGAGGGTGCTGGGGCGGGACCATCTCAGCGCCCGAAGAAAGCCAAGGGTGGGGGTGGCAAGGGTTCTGGTTCTCGTGCGCGGCCGGACAACAACACGAAGCTTGAGATTCTCAAGTTGATGGATGACAAGGTCTCTTACACGCAGATTGCAGACCGCTTCCGGTGCTCTGTTCGGTTTATTGAGAGGGTGAGGGCTGACCGCAAGCTTATCGAGGCGGCGGCTGCTGCAGGTGGCGGTAGCCAGAAAACTGCACGCAACCCGGAAAGCCGGTCGGGGGGGAAGCGTTGAGCGCGATCCAGGGTTGGGTTACCATCGAAGACGACGATGAGGTGGTAGAGGCTCTTCGACTGGACGCGGTGGACGACATGACGGAAATGCTGGCTGGAATGTACGTGTCTTCCGGCTGCGAGGAGGGCGGGGAGGAGGGCGAAGAGGCGGACGGCGGTGGCGACGAGAACACGGGGCGCGAGCGCCGTGCTCCACCGCCTTATGATGAACTGTCGTCTCACTTCGGCGTCCTGGAAGTGGCAGCAGAGGAGAGTGGCAACGGAGAGGCGGCGTTCTACATGTACCTAACGAAAGCAAAAATGGCGATGATCGCAGCGCATTCCGCTGAGCGGGCGCGCCAGGCAGACATGAGAGAGTTTGTCGAGACGTAGTGAGGGCGGGGGGTACATGGTTGTTTTGTTTTTCTTGCGGTGCGCTTCCTGTCGTGCTTGTCTTGGTTTGTTTTGTGTTTTTTTTCTTGCAGTATCGAAGCGGGTGCGCCAGGCAGGCATGAGAGAGTTTGGTCACCACGTAGTGATGGAGGGTACAGCTGTTAGTACATGGTTGTTTGTTTTTTTGCAATGCGCTTCCTGTCGTGTCTCTTTTCCTGTTTTTTGTGTTTCTATGTATCTTGCAACATCAAAGGAAGGCAACGAGGAAGGAGAAAGGCAACGAGGAATGATATTTTAGCTTCGTCCACTACATATTAATACGCTATAAACAATTTCGATCGATTTTGTGCTCTGTTAGCCCCGCAAAGCGAGAACGCCACACCATGAAGTCAAAGAGTGCCTCAGTAGTGCCAAACCTGCACTATTGAGGGATTTCCAAAGCCTCAGTAGTGCAGGACCTGCGCTATTGAGGCACTCTTAAGAGTAGTGCAGGTGCCCGGTATAGTGCAGGTAAAATTTCTGGACACACCCCTGCACTATACGGGGACCAGTACTGTACTGTGTATCCATTTGAAGGACAACGATCAGCAGTAATGATTCTTACATACCAACTCATGATTCTTGCATACCAACTCAGCTCTGGCGCTCTTTGCGGTTATCCCATACCATATGTCACAAGGAGCTGGGGGGAGGGGGGTGTCTTCATGTAAAGGCATGCCGTAGCCATTAGACTATTGACCTCGTATCCCTACAATGCCGCGACGGAGCGATACGTTTGTCGTATTTTCGCCGGCCTACGCTACGCTTCACAAGGGTGAACCAGAAGCTGGTTATCATCGTCATCCTTGCATTTGCTGTGCCGAACCAGACATGCCATAGGTTTTGAATGGGGATCCCGGCTAACCAAACGTTTCACACTCGGCAGGCACGCGACTACCGCAAGGAAACTTCGATCTTTGCGCCAATGTACAAAAGTCGCGCCACACACCGCGAAGAAGATGTGATACACTCTTGGAGTATATTGTGCTTATATATTTCAGGTGGAAAAGTTCCATTTGAAGGAGAGGGGTCGGGTGGGGGTGGGGGCGGGGGGGGTACTCATGGCCGTACACGGTGGGGGGTCTTCTCACCCCCGGGTTTGATAGTGGTGAGCTCCTTGTCGAGGGGACCGAAGCGGGCGAACTCGCGGACGAGCATCTCGGTGGTGATCGCGCCGCCCTCCAGTCCGCCGACGTACAGGGACGTGTTCTTCTGCGCCCAGCCCACTCGCACGCGCCGGCCGCCCAGTTCGACGCCCTGCGTGCACAAGCACCATGACGTTATTAGTAGCGCCAATGCGGGAATCCAAAGGGTGGGGGTGATGAGCAACGCTTTATCCCAGGGAAATTAATTGGCGGAAGAAATGTGCCGTACGCAGACAAGTACGGATGAGAGGAGATCCATCCGCGTGGTCGGAAGCCTGCCTGCTCCTGCCTCTGACCGACAAAAAAACGTGATTTTTCATCCATTTCTGTAAGCGTACCAGGCCGGTTCTCTTCTCCCCAGCAACAAAGCCCTCGAAACGACAAACGTCACCCACAAAACCATACCTGCATGGCCTCTTTGGCAGCTCTCGCCTCCTGGTGCGACGACAGCTTGACGAAGCCGTACCCCAGGTTCTTGCCAGTGGCTCGATCGCGCTTGATCGACACCGACATCACCTGATTCATAACACCAAGACAGGTAATACAAGCAACTCTGTTGTTTTCGTTCTCTTCACATTAAAAACCGTTCCGGTCTCCGCTCAGTACCTCTTAATGTCCGTACTGTACTATACTATACTATACTATACTATACTATACTACTATGCTATAACAGTACAACTGACGCGGACGACTTCCGTGGTCACAAACCAACTGCCCCCACACAAGGGGGGGGGTACACCTTTCAAAAAATTAACATGGACACCAGAAAAATTCCTCCAAGGTGCGATTTGTTTTTCTACCCAAACGAAAAGAAAAAAACACCTATCGAATCAAAAATACACCCCGGGCACAATCATCGCGCGTGGATACATTGCCGGTATGTCTTGGAAATAGAACCGTGTACGGAAGTGGAAAGTTCAAACGACACTTGGTAGTATGACACTTGCAACCAAATTTCGCCACCACAAGACAGAAACAGGCAGGAGCAATATTATTAGCACAAGAAAATACAAGTAAGACAGTCGAATGCCGTAACATCATCATTGTCGATCACGACTGCCGTAACATCATCATTGTCGATCACGAGACCAGACAGACCAGACAGACAGACAAGACAGACAGACAGACAGACAGGTAGGTAGGCAAAGACAGGCCGACCCTACCGTAACAATATTGCAAATCACAAAAGAGGCCAGACAGATACTGCATGATAAGACCAAGACAGAACAGGCAAGACAGGCGGATACCGCGACACCATTGTCCAGCACATCAAGAGGCCGTTGAGCTTGGGACACACGCACAACAGCAGTACCGCCGGACGTAAAAACCGGCAGGCGGGAAGGTATGCACCAGGACACGTTGCACGTAAACCCGTACATTTACACGGACGCTCCGACGGTCTTACCGGGAGACGGCAACACTCGCAAGCAGACAGACCCCCCCCCCCCCGCCCAGCGCCCGTCATCACGGACCGAAAGGGCGAAATTACACGTGTGATAGCCTATCTACCCTCCCCGTGTGGTTGTCTCGAAAAGCGATGCGGTGAGAGAGTCACGCAGCTTTACTCGCTCCAAGGTGCGTGTCTACGTTGTGCCTTGTGCCTTGTCTTGTCACTCTAACAGACTGCTGCCAAGAGGCTGCCGACGTCGCGAGGAACGACCGTAGCGTACGACCAACCGCGCAACCCCACAGTACACCGCTCGTACACCTAACGACGTGGCGTGATCACGACCTACTTCAACGAAACAAAAAGTGCTTGCGTCACTACACTGCAACCGGCATTGAAACCACCGCCAATTCACGTGTACACAAAATCCTTGTTACATCAGATGGGGTGGGGGAGGGGGACCTGGATTCGGGTTGATTCCAGAAAGAAACGGACACCAAAATGAGAAAAAAAATGTGCTACCGTGACGAATGAGAAAACTTACCTTCCTCGTCAAAAAAAAAAAAAATCATGATACAGAACTACTACTGTGTGGCGAGTTGAGACAGCTCACCCTCCCGTGTTGTTCGAAGGCCTTCTCGAGCTTCTCCTCCGTGAGGTTTCTCGCCAGGTCACCGACGAAGAGGTTGCACTCCTCCGGCGTTCCCGGGTCGTCCTTCAGGCTGTTCGTCGATGCCTGCGGAGTCCAAACAGGAAACAAAAAGACAACGACGATGACGATGACGATGACCGACCGGCGTCTCTACGACTCCCCGAGCAGCGTACAATACATCCATGTTTTTTTGTTTTTTTTTTGCGGTTTTGGGGACGCAAACAAACTAAGCTCCGAGTGTGAAAGCTTTCGTATTCCTTACAAGAGGCGGCAAGGCGGTGGTGGGGAAGCGGGGAGCACTACAAGATGTTGCTGCTGGCCTTGGGTGCATTTTTCTCGGGGCGGAGAAAATTCCATTCCTTCGCCCACACAACAGGCACAAGGTACGTGACCGATTCCAGCGGTGGCGGCGAGGTCGATAATCACGTAGCCCACTTGCTGTCGTCTGCCTTTTTCTTTTTCCTGGACCCCTCACTACGCATCCCTCCTGAGACGACGCACAGCAGTTCCTACTCCTAGCGGCGAAATCTACGCGTCGAAACCGAGCAAGGAGCTTGAACGAGGATGCGCTGCCGCAGATTGCAAACGCAGAAAAAGCTACCCCCGCCGGAGCAACCGGCGTTTGCACCCATAAAAACACCACACACACACGAGAGTGATATATTTATGTCTGCACCAACAACCCCCCCGGGGTTGATTTATTTATGCACCAAAAACACCCTGCGAAAGTTCCAGTAGTTGTATTCGAGTCCCACTTCAAGTCGCCGGTCGTTGGAAATACACGAAAAGAAGGCAAGGCGTGTGAGAACGACGTCGGGCACAAAAGCAGCCGCTTTCGGTCAGTCATTCCTCCCGAAGACAAAACAACGCATGCTCCTTTCTACCTGCAGCGAGCAAGCACTACCCGCATCGGCGAGTTAACCGCAACCTACACACACCACCCCGCTAGCCTAACTTTTCCGTGCGAAAGCACACACACACACACACGCCGAACACAAAACTTTTCGCACCTCTTCCCCCACAGATTCTGCGTCACCGTATTCTCCTTCTGCCTGCTCGCCCCCCGCCGCGGCCGCGGCCGCGGCCGCGACCGGCGGCGGCGGCGCAGCTTTCACGGCATCACCACCCACTACCCCCTCTGTCGTAGTCGTCGCTGTCGGCAGCGCTTCGTTCAACTCGCTCATGCTGCCCAGGGCGTCCGCGGGATTGTCAACAACCTCCTCACCCGCTCCGGCGGAACCGGTATCTACCGCAGCTGGTACGGGTTCTGGGGTGGCGGTGAGGGGCGCGGCCTCTGACTCTGCCGGGGTGGAGGGTGTGCTTGATGCGGCGGGCGGCGCCATCGATGGAGACGGCTGCGGGAAATGAGGATCAGCATATGGGGGGACGAGGACGAGGACCAGGTTATATTTGGTGGGCGCGAGCTCGCACAGCAGTGAGAGCAAATGAAACAATGAAACACCCGGCGAAGACCGTAGGAGGCGGAGAGATTTCGCATACCCTTAGATCAACTTTCGAATTGCTCCGAACCCGAGTGCACACCCAAGTGGATGCGGAGAGAGCTCGGTATGTACGTCTACGGAAAGCCCTGGGCGATAGATATGTTTCCGAAACCACTCCATAGTTTGGTGTCGGCGAAAACAAGCTTTTTGGTCGTGGAGCAATCGAACGTTCAACATCGGTCTAGGGAGGGTGACATCTCTCCGCCTCCTGCGGTAGCCTTTCCGACAGCGAACAGGCGACAAGTTAGTTATACCGCGCACAGGGGTCGATTCACTACCCATACTGGCGCTCACCGTAGGGCGTGTGTGACTATACTGATGCTGTAGCACTCGAGGGATTGATCGCAATTGCACACAGGCTGCTGCTCTAGGCTGCGCATGCAAAACCAACGGAGATGACTCAGAGGAGAAGAACAGACTGAAGATAAGGATGTGCTACATTGTATCGACAGCGAGAAGAGCACGCCAGTCCAGTCCAGGCCGTCCGTTAAATCACTCATTGTTCTGATTGTCTGTCGGAGATGGGTGCACAACAACTTCTTCTCTGCATATGTTCTCCTTCGGAGGTTTGATGGAACCTTATCAATCATAACAGACAAATTATTTGTTTTTATCTTTTTTCATGATGACAGACACGCTTGTTTTTTTGTTCCGTCGAGACGCGCTGTTGGTCTACGGTCGAAGCGGAGAGAGAGAGAGAGGAAGAGAAAAGCACGGCAGGCGGTGAGCATACGCCAAAGTAGGCACACAGAACAGACCTCGCATATACTCCCGACATCTCTCCAAAGCCCGTCTATATGCTTCACACGTGTGGCAGGGCGGGCTGCATGTAGGAGGTACGAAAGGACTCTTCTCGGCGTCTTCTTTCTTTGTGCCTCCCGTGCCTACACAAACTACAGTAGATGAAGTTGCTCCTGTATAGGTTACCCAACAACAAGTGGCTACAATATATTGTAGGAGGCACCGACACAAGAATGCAGACAAGAACTTCGACGGAGACCAGGCGTCGAGTACAGAGAGAAAGAACCCTTGTAAGGTGCGATCATTTGCCGACGGCGAAAGCACCAGAAGCAGCCTCCCCTCGTGGGGGCGCGTTTTTTATTCCATTCCGCCGACGAGTGTGTACCGTAGAGGTTGCGAGTCAGCGCACAGGGGTGCGAACGATTTTCAAAGCGAAATTTCTCCACAACCAGGAGGTTACCACTGCTGTCGAAGAGGACGGTTTTGGGAGTACCTCATCGACAGCTTTCCTGAGAAGCATCAGTTGGCGCTCGCACCCTCCTAGTTGTTGAGAAATTACGCTTTGAAAATCGATCGCGTGCGCTGACTCGCAACCTTACGGGTACAAACATCTACAGCAGCGGCGTGGTGGGGGGTGGAAGCGATTTCTTAGAAAATGTATATACATACAACTGCAGTACAAGTAGTCACGCTGAAAGACCGGCCGAGAGCATATTGTACCAGTCGGAGGGATGTTGTGTTCAATCAAGCTTTCGCAGTGAGCGGGGGAAGAACGCTCCCCTGTTAATAGTGTTATCCGTTCTTATCTTTACGACGCGCGCGAGAGCGGCGATCAAAGCGCGCAGAACCCCCGCACTCGTGTGGCAAAAGAAGGGGTGGACAATTGATTCCGATTTGTGGCACACCACAAAGCATGCCCACATATATGTTAAGCAGAACAGTAGTACAGCGTCTATGTACATTCCAGTACTATTTGCGTACAACAACCTTGTACATTTACGGCTGTTGCTGCTGCTGCTGCCGCTGCTGCCGTTCAACAAAAATAAAAGTTCTGTTCGATCGAGCAATCATGTGCGCTAAATGCTGGATCAGGACCAGTACAATATTCCCTCGCACCTCCGCTACCGGCTGTTCGACGCGTTGGCTGACGGGTAAGGGCGTTGGAGTCTTTCCGTTCGGGGCCGGAGTCAACGTCTTCGTGGTGGATGCGACCGGAACGCTTGTCTACCAGCACCCAAGCAACGAGAGAGGGAGAGAGATGCGACAGGGGGGCGAATAAGTGCGGATTTTGTGGAGGTTTGGTCGAAGTATACTATATACTAGATGTTGGATCACTACATACAGGAGCCGGCGTTCGTTTTTGGAAGCGAATCTGAAAAAAAAACAGGCGAAAAAATACTGCACACTTGTCGTCGTCGTCGTCGTGTGTATCATCATCACACACGGACGGCTGAAAAAACAATCGGGAGATCGGTGTCATGGGTCCGAAGCAGCCGCGCCTGCCTGGAGTCCCACGGGGAGGCCGGCCACGCCGGTACGTTGTTCGGTGAAGCATGCAGAAGGTTTGAGACAAAATAAAGAGCTGGGCAAAGCTCCATGCACGACGAACCAAAATTAGTTGTCTCGATCAGTCTGTCTCCGCGGCAGGGGGGAGAAAGAGAGGAAAGAGCTAGAGTTCCCGATTTCGGAAGGGCGGACGAGCAATTCGTTATACTCGCAGTTTTGTCCCGCCCGCCGCGCGCAAACACTCCGGCGCGCACGCCGCCACCCACCCCCCTGGATGCGCACCTCCCCTACCACTACTTGCGCGTCACGCTGAACGGGGCGCTCTAACACTAAAGGGTGACGACAACGACACACACACGGGATGCAGCGCATCGGATTTTAGTTCTTCTCTCGTATCCCCGGCACCAAGCACAGCAGAGAGAGATCGCCCACCTCGATGATCTGATGGGGATCGTCGGCAGCAGCGGCGCCACCAACAACAACGGGTTCTGGCGAGCTCGCCGGGAGAGGACGAGGAGGAGACGACGGCGCGTCTACCAGCGACATAAACCTGCTGCCATCACCACGAGAGGCGACGTCGTTGAGAGAAGAGAGACGGCAGCAGGCAGAACAGCAGGCAGCAAAAAACAGAGTGAGGTGGGATTTGGGGGGAAAAGTCAAAGTTGAAGGGTCACATACATATTGCTGGAGACAGGGGCGACCGCTACCGCTTTTTTTTCATCATTTGTTGCAAAAAACGTCAACCACGACACCAGGCTATCTAGAGCAGGACCAGCAGCTAGCTGCAGCAGCAGCAACAGCAGCAGCAGCAGCAGCAGCAAGCGGCACCGGCAAACTCCAAAGATCCCTGCGAGCAGGTCGCTCGGCCGCCTGCAGCAGCCTATGTGGGCACAGCCAGAGGGCGCGCACACATGTATACGCCTTTGGTGCTGCCCCCCACATTACAAGATTGTGTACATAGATAAGACACAGGCCCGAACTAAATGTCGCGCCAACAATATATCTTGCTCGCCCGCCATCTCCAGAAGCGAACGCTACTGCTACTACTCTGCTAGCACACGAGGAAGCCCGCTGCGTCATGTCGGGGGGATGAGAGGCGACAGCCAAGCCCTTGCACTTTCGCTGAGAACCATTGTTCGGTCGTCGTGCGTGTGGACGAGAGAGGGAACTCGCAAGGTTGTCCAACCCGAATCTATCTTCGGGTCAACCCGCTGTACAACCCGCGGGAGGCCGGCCTCTTGCACGGTTCAAGCACCAGCGAGCTTGACAGAGAGGCCGTCGCGCTTAGCCAGACCGCTGCCAGCGGGCGCTAGTATGCCCCCCGTCCCACGGCGGTCGTTCACCTTCGTCTCGTGGGTCAGCGCCTTCCCCTCGCGGCTTCCTCACGCGGCCTACAGAACGTGAAGGCTGCTGCTGTTGTAAGTACCAGCCGAACACAACACACGTGGTTTTCTCAGGATGGCCCACTCTTCTTTTTCAGCTGTCGATCTCTCTCCCTACAACGGCCCTCTCTCTCGACCCGCAGCGCGTCTCTCTTTCTCTCTCTCTCTCTCTCTCTCCCCCTCCGCGTGTGCGTGTGTGCTTCCAGCAGCGGCGAACGCGGCCTCTCGATCCACTCTGTGCCGTCCCTCGCTGCGGTGCTGTCTCAGGGAAGGAAGGGTGTTGGCTTCGGTGTGTGCTCGAAATCGAAGACAAAAAAAAACAGAACACTAAAAAAATGCAGCAAAGAGATGTATCTCACGTTTCGTACGTCCCCCCCCCCCCCCCCCCCTTAAACCCCGAAATTACCGGTGTGCACCTGCCACTCGTTGTTGATTTGTTGCAATTGTACGTTGCTATAAACACGGCGGGCGCAAAGAGAGCAAGAGAGTAAGGCGTTCGCCCCGTCTCACACCGTATAGGGTTGCGTACAGGACACACACCGGTTCTGTCGGATGTTCAGTACATCGACAGCCACATACTGGTGCAGAGAACAGCAGTTTGTTTGTTGGTGGATGGCGGCCGAGACGAGACCGGGACCGCTTGATTTCCAAAAGAGAACCAGCCGAGATCTACGAATATCTCAGATCGCGCATACATCTGTCTTAGTAGAAGCAGTCTGCTGTAGATACTGTAGGTCAAGATCTTCTCCTCTCTATCCTTCTACACTCGATCGATACACGACCCTGTGTCCCAGTTCCAATTCAAGAAGAGGCAAGGGCAAAGCATTTGTTGTTGGGGAGGGCTGTGGCAATATACGCACAAGCGGCTTCGGTGGATACCGGCGTGTGGTGTTATACTGCTTCTGTCTGTCGTTTTCTAAAAATTCATGGAACGTACGATCTGATATGATCATCGCAGGTCTGCACATCATGTGTTGTTCACCGTCAGCATCAGCAGCAGCCCGGCCAAACCGCTTCAAGACGTGCGCAACAAACTCTTTGGTCCACGCTGTTGCTGTTTGTACATGCGGAATTCTGATCTTCATGTGATCGCTACAGTACATACAAGTTAGACATACCATAAACGAACTGATCGTCTACATACACATTTTGTAAATATACCTCGTCGTCGGTCAGATAACTAACTGCTGTGTTCTCTCTCCTGTCTGCACACTTATTATTTCTTCTCCGCGGGTGTGTACAGGAGACTTCTCTTAGCTGCGGCTTTTAAGCTACAGCAACCGTGGCAGGCAAGGCATCCGTCTCCCGCCAGTGAAGGCATCCATTCCCGTCATGAGCTATCAACAATCGCATCACGGGTGAGTGCGCGTGGTGTGGCCTCGAGCTCTCTCTTTTCCGGCAGTTCGGTGATTGGGCTAGAGTAGACTAAAACGCGTACGCGATGTATGCAAATGTACTCCAAACAGGATACACAAGCCTCTCCCGCTTGTATCTACATTTCTACAGCATATCTTTATCTTTGGACGAGACTCTCGGGAGCCCTAGCCCTTGGAACGCTAGCATGCTGTACCCTGTGCAGAACCAGGGACGTGACCGTACTGGAAAGCCTCTGTTCTGATTTGCTACATATAGTCTATACCCCCGCCAACCACAGGATGTTCGCGGACCATACAGTTAGTCTCCACACATACCTGTCTACATGTAGTCTACGACAAGGCAGGCACGCCAGATCATCCAAGGCAGGCACGCCAGATCATCACATCATACGGTGTCTCGATTTGTATCACGGAAGTGATTGCTGCATATATATGTGTTGCACTGCACCAAAGACTTCCCCATGTTCTCCGACTGTCGTCGCTCACGTACTGTTTCTGCATGCATAGCTGTAAGTCTAATACTTACAGCAGCATTGCCGCTTCCCTCTCCTCTCCGCGCCGGGAACAAGCCAAAGAAGTTCTCCGACCGTATCTCATGTCTACCCCGTACTCCGTACCGTTGGATGGATGGAGGAGCCCAAGATTTCCGGGTTGCTACTTACAGTGTAGTACACCAAATATGTAGTACAACCTTGCCCCGTATTGGTTCAACAACGACAACATGAATGGATCAGGTCGGACGAGGACGATGAGTCCGAGAACGAGGAGTCGACGAGTGCTGTGGAGAGCGTGGAAGGCAGCGTGGAAGATTCTTCGTCGTCAAGCGAATCGGAGACGGACGGAGACCAGGACATGGAAAATTGCGAGGACATCGAGGTCGACGATCGCAAGGGTGCCGATGTCCTGCTCAATATACATGACCAGCTCGACCTTGACAAGCTTCAGGAGGTAGGTAGATAGGTGACCTGGTGTCATATGCTGACGGGATGTCTTGTTACAAACAGTAAACGGTTGAACCTAAAACATCAATGCTGAGTTTTTTTTTGTGAAGGCCCATGTTTGGGGCCAAAATGACGAAATTGCCGCACCGTTATCCTTTTGGACTATCTTGAAATACCTCGAGTTGGGCAGAAGTCATCCCAACTTTTTCCATGATGCAATCGAAGCGCTTCTTCGTTGTACAATATCGAAACAGACGGGGAGATGGCACCGGTCGGGGAGGTGGCACCGGTAGGGGAGATGGCGCCGGGGTGCGCAAAAATAAACCTACATACGTAGAACCGCATGGTTTCCGCACCGCGGGGTGACATCTCACCAACCCCCAATTCTAAGATTGAGCTCCTTTGAGCTGCCCGAAAGAGGTACATGCGTACCTTGTACATGTGGGGACGGCGTAAGGGGAGCGCCAGTCTCTCACGTATGTATGTACGGTCGCGGTTCACGGGGTGTCAGTTGTTTTCTGTTAGTTGGTATGGAAGTTGCCAACCGTACACCCGTACCTCACCTTAAAACAACGAAATCTATGCTGCTGCGTACGTACTGATATTCGTAGAGGAAGACCGAAACGAAAGCGGGACACAACCTAAGGATGCCGTTTTGTGCCGACACCCCTGATGGAAACCACATCACCTATTGCCTTGTCACGCCATAGTCAAACTCGCATTGACACCCACGGTCACTTGCTATATGGAGAGCTGCCACGTACTAGCCTACGTTGTCGTCACCGGTGTGCTCACAGCCAGCAACAACCGTAACTACACCGCCCGCACTAAGTGTAAATACACTGGCAAGTGCTCAGAGGCGGAGAGATGGCACCGGTCGGGGAGATTGCACCGGGGTGCGTGCAAACAATGCCGCCGATCACAGTAGCACATGTGGAAAGAGGTTGCCTGACAAACATCGGCCGGGGGGGGAACCCTCGGAGAGCGTTACAACGTATCACATGATTCTAAGGCATCCCTCTCCCTTTCAGATTGCTTGGGCACAAACCATACCACCATGGACATTTCAGCAAGTCGCCACGTTTTAACTGAAATGGGGGGACCAACCCTGATAACCTGTCCTCTCCATAGGCACAGCAACAGAAATGAAATGAAGAATCACGAAGACCCGATTCTCCACGTCAGAAACGTCCACATATCTCAAAGGGGTTGTGGCGCCTGCTAGATGATACAGATAGCGCCCGCACGTAAGAACTTAGGAGTTAGGAAATTGAACCTCGAAAACATTCAGAGTCTAAGAACTGCACCATTTGTGAGCCCGGTCAAGAACCCCTTACACTCAACCTATATAGCGGCTATTTGTAGCCCACAAGAGGAACTATAATAAGAACCCCAGCCTTGGCCCAAACTAGAGGTCGGCATCTGTATTGCCCCGGATCTATTGCGCCTTGGCCGGATCCCAAACAAGCTCTATAAATAGGTCCGAATCCCAAACATCTGTATTGCTCCGGATCACAAGCTCCATGTTTCTGATTGTCGCGCCTTGACCGTGTTCTTTGATCGACCTTCCAAAGATGAAGAGGTTCTTCATTGCTGACGATGACACTTCGGGGGCGTACGCGGAGCTCGATATGAAGCAATTCAGCGACGTGAGTATCAGGGCACGGTCGTGTTGATCCCTCGCCACCACCACCACCGCGACCACAACCACAACCACGAAGGCGTGAAGCGACATATCCGGTCTGCGGCCTACGGGTCACAGCAGATTTCCGTATCTTCTTCAGATGCCACGCACGGTCTTCCTCGGGCGGTAGTTGGCGTAATGCCTGAGGGTGGTGTCATTGCGCGCTTTAGGTTTTTGAAGACAGATTTGTTGATATATGTTCGACATCGAAAGGGAGAGAGGAGAGGGGAGGGGTGCGAACCTAAGACAAGCATTGGTTTGGATGTGGTTGTTGACATTAGGTACTCTCGAATTCTCTATTCCTCTGTTTCCGGCGTTACTTCGTGTACATCCTCTCGGGAATCGAATAGACTCCTAAAACGTGTCCCGTCTTGTCGTCACGGTGCTCTCTGCTCTCTGCCTGAGCGCCGCTTACAGGGCCGTAGGGGGGCATACACCTGTTCGACTAGGGGTACCGTGTGTGCTTCCCCCATGTCATGTGTGTGGGTCAAGACGTACGTTTACACGGTGTTGTGATTTTTTTGCACCACGGGCTCTGCCGTGTGTGGTACACCCCGCGCGTAGTCGGTGGACGTGGTTGGTATGCCCCGCACATCGGGTGATGGTCTCGGAAGTGGTTCTCGGTTTCCCCTTCCCCACACTACCTTCTCCCCTCCGCCCACCCAACCACGCCTTGGCAGGCGCTGAGGTCAGTTCTGCCCGATATCGAGGACCTGACGGATGAAGACCTCGGGCTACTCTTCATGAAGATCGACGCCAACGGTAGCGGGGACGTCGATTGGGATGAGTTCACCGGCTTCCTATTGCAGGTAGGTGAGGCAGAAGTGTCACCGAACACTTATTGTTGCCGTTGTTTTAAAAGATCGAATCGTTGAGCATTTCGTGAAAGTCCGGGTGCCGCGTGCGTTGTGTGTCGTGCTGTTCTTCCCTTGCTCTTACCTTTGAGAATTTACGCCGTTGTTTCTCTGCGTCACGATTGAGCACGAAGTTCAGCTGGTGCTACTCCTTCTCCACACGTACACGATTTTTTGAAGCAATCCTTCGTCGAACAGACATTAAAACCTATCTGTTAGGGGCCGTCGAAACCTACATCCATGGATCGATCGATCGTTCCACTAGAGTCTGTGGTACGCTATAGTTCGTACCTGATATGCCTGACCAGAGAACACAGACGCCGCGTCATGCGTCGCCTAACTGGTGCGGTACCGGTTTGAACACACGGCCGAACTCCTAGCATAGACTACAAACACACGGCCGTACTCGCCTTGCCCATCCTGTTCTTACAACGGACCGGCAGCTGGATGAGGGCAATCGCAACATGGCGGCGGCCGCACACATGGTGGACCTAAAGCCGCTGCCCAGGAATCAGCGGGCGGGGGCCGATGAGCACGCAGGACAACACCGAGATATGATCGAAAAGGTACATATTCATCAATGAACCCACGGTAAGCACGGTAGTCGTGGTGAGGGAATTCGACATAATCCACGTGTGTGTTTCTTTCCGAGCACTTTCTTTTCCCGGAGAAATAAAGGAGAACCGTTGCCCAGGCGGGTAATTGGGTGGGCGATTGCTACTGTACCTCAATTTGCCTTACCAGCCAAGAACTCAGGTGACCGTAAACGTGTCAGTCCCACATGGAACTACAAGTTTTGCGCGCTTGCATGCCTGTTCGTGGGCTTCAATGAATCCATCGTCAACAGCCCTTGCCGGGTTCCTCTTTGCGCTCTCACATTTGAAGGTTCGAGCTTGTTACATACCTAGAATGCTTCTACCCATATTACTCGCCCCCCAGAAGCCACTAGGGTCGCATTTTTGGTAGACAAAAAAGAACGTGTGCACAGCAGCTGGAATTCGCTGAGATTTCGAAGTTCGCGGTCGCTTAGTTCGGTGGAGGGGGGTTATATGCCAGGCCGGCTCGTTCGCACTCTCCCGGGCACGCGCACTATCACCAACAGGGCGTTCATAGTACAGGAGGGGCACTGTTCAGGTTTCGAGATGTAGCCTCGATAGCGTGGATTTCGCCCTGAGGTGCAGATTCAGCCACAACAAAGGGGCGGCAGAAGAGAGGAAGAGATAATTGTACCACAAGACAACCAATGGTCTGACAAGAACAATGTACGTATTGGTGTATTGCGTGTCCCTCACAAATGATCCTTAAACAAGTATGGAAACAGATCGGCTGGCGCACAACGTATGCCAGAGAGGGCTTCTCAGGGAAGAGTCATAGCGTGCAGTGTACATCGCGTTCGTTGTGACGCTCCCTCTCGATCAACATCAGAAGGCAAAGAAGGGGGTTGCACGCGTTTGGGTGTTGCTGTGCTGACCATTGCGGCTGCTCCGCATACACTGCACTTGCCGCTGAAGGTGATCAACGTCGAACGGCCAGGCATCAGTGCATACCTGACTTGCGGCAGGGACGGCGCCATCAAGTTCTGGAACAAGGGCACCTTTGCCCACTACCGTACTATCCGGCATCTCGACACAATGAAGGCCGCCTACGAAATCATCATCACGGTGAACGGGTGGAAAGGGCGAGCGACTTTTGGCGTAACATGTATGCTCTTGTTTTTGTTGGTTTTAGTACCCTTGCCACTTATTCTAGTTGGCGTGGTCACGTGTATTCTCCCACAGATAACTCTTGTGAACCATTCTACCTTCTTACGTTGTTAATCTTTTCTCGGAGTATTTTCGTGTCTCAGGGTTGTTATTGTTGTGTTGAGGTCGTTCGTTCTAGCACTCCTCGATTTAAACCGGGAAAGTCCCGCCTCAGCACGGGAGAAAAAGAGGGCGGTGAGGTTGGTATGAAGTGAAAGTATGTGATCCGACGTGTTTCGGCCGTCAACACCCCTGACATATCGGCAAGCACTTGTGACTACACAACGACAATGGAGTCGTTGCCCGGCGTTCCTTTCTCTCGTTTTCCCATTCGTTTTCCCAGGGGGGTAAAGGCAGAGAGGTGGACGGGAACGGACGAAGAGTCTGCTCGGCGGAGGTGAACAGAGCCGTCAAATCGATGAAGTCTGCCTGGATATACGACATCCAACAGGTAACCTTGTAAGCAAGACAGGAAAGCAAATATGCTGACAGTGAAATTCGCCCAGAATGGATGATCTCCTACACCCTGGGCGGTTGAGTGACGAAAGTTTACTGGCATATCCGACGTGGGGTGAATGATCGCGTGTTCTCCCGCAATACATCGTGCGGGTGAGTGAGCTGAATGGGAGAGGACACAAAAACCAACTATACCAACTATTGCAAAACGCTATATTTTGGCTTGAGAATTCTGGGAGCCGGTCGCCGCCGTGATTCCGTTTGCGTACTCTGTGCGTCAACGTTGTGACGGCTCGGTCTGGATTTCAATCCCCCGCGAAGTGCGTTTTTTTCTTTTCATGCAAGGTAGTCTCGATTTTTGGCTTCTTTGTGAGCATGCTTAACCAATTTAACTCCTGGGGCCTTCTCGCGTTCAAGCCGGACGCAGGCACCAGCGAGGATCATATTTTTACGGTTAAGAAATGCACGGTCGCGCTGTTGTTTGAACCTGCAACCGACGGCTACATAAGCCCTTTTGGGGATGAATGAAGAAGATTTGAGGTTAACGGATTATTGTCGGGCCAGCCAACTTGCTGCCAGGTGTTTCTTGCTGCAGGGTTTGTTTTTGTTACAGTAGCGTGACCATGAGACAGCCGATCCGCTCCTCTACGTATCCTACCTGTTACAGCACAAAGAGGCAAACGTACCGGCCATGCTTCGCCAGTCGCGGTGTTTTTTCTTCACGAGTCTCTGTTCCCCGCGAAAAGAGAGGAGAGTTTCAAGGGTATCGACTCAAACGCTCTGTCATCTCGTACCACCTGTGAGAAACAAACGCAGGAGAAAAACATGAAAGCAGTTACACACTTAGACACGAACAAATCATACACCATGTGTAGTACATGGGCAACTGCCAATCAATCCCATGTTTGTTGTCCTTTCTTGTCTTCTTCTTCCCGGTATGATATTGGCAACCCTGTTTCCCCCTCCCTTCCTCCCTTCTCTCGGTCGACGGTGTCTGCACCTTCCCGCACCGCTACTGGGGTGGTGACTGGCGGCTCCTGTCGCACCGGCGGTGTCCTCCTTCCCAACTGCAAACGGGTGGTCGACCGGCCGGCCTTCCGATCGACTAGATGCCCCTCTCGAACAGAATCGCGGCGGCTTGTTTCGACCGCACCGTGAGCTTCTACGACGTTCTCACGGGGGAGTTCGTTTGCCGGATCGGTGGCCTACGCTCGTCCCCTACTTGCGTGGACTGTGTCGAGGTAAGACCAGCCAGCGGTTCGTTGTTGCGTTGGCTGCTGCATGCCTCTCTGCGTAGTAACCATGTTTGTTGTCCAGGGCCAAAGGGTGTTCCTTTTCCTTTGTTGTCATCTACCACTTGTGTGTCGTGTTGTGCTACAGATTCCAGCCTGAACCATACAGTACCTTGTCGAAGCCGGATCGCTCGTGGTGCCCACCTTTGCTGCTATATGGGGTACAACTCAATTTCTCCGCCTCGTGTTTTCACAGACTGGGGCCAACGAGCAGCAAGTACTATTCGGAGACCTGGATGGCGTTCTTCATGTGTGGTCCTTCGGAAAGCACTTCTACATCCCCGGTGGGTGGGGTGAAGGCTGCACGGGGGAGGGGGGGGGGGGCGTACTCTTATGTTTTGCAGGCCTTAGCGGCTAGACCATTGACCACGCGTCCTCGAGAGGACGGAGCATTGTTCCCACAGGAGGACCGATCACCGATGGCCAATCGTTCCTTCCTACTTTGCCAAATGTGACTCAAAAATGTCTTCCCTTATCTATCTATCCTAACGATATCCCTTCCCGCCTTTTCAAACCACTACCTACTCCCCAGTACAGCTACCGTCCTCTCCTCTCTGTTCCATGCCTCAAACATCTCCCTGTACCTCCTTTCTATTTTTCCCAGCTCAGTCATGTACACTTCCCTCTCCTCTTCGTACCACGGACATTCCGCGACTACATGAACACGGTCTTCGCATTCGAAGCCGCAATCACATTTGAACTTGTCGTCTTCGTCGTCTACCGTCCTATGTCTTCGTCGACGTTCTCGAAGGCCATGTCTCCGGTCCTGAATTTGACCTTAAGCTTTGTCCCTGCATCCATTGGTCCATGTAGGTAATCCTTGAACCCTACTCCTTCTTCAACATTCCGTGCACTTCTAGACCCTCCTTATCCTCGGTTTCTTTCCTTAGATTCTGTTCTTCTCTCTCGGCACAAGCAACAGATATCTTCTCCTTGAACCCCTGTAGACCCTCCGTTTCAAGCGTTTCATCTTCGTCGATGTCGAACCCCTTTCATACGTCCTCTACAACCTTGACCCATTCCGTGGGTTGTCTACCCCTCTTTTTGTTTGCCCACTTCGCCTCCCATACTATTCTCGGCAACCTCTCCTCTCCCATCCCGCACATGCGATACTGCCATGTCAGCTTCCTTACGTCTCTTCCCGACCGTAGGGATTGGATCCCCAATTCTGCCCTGACGGCTCTATTACTTGTGCGCTTGGAGCATCCTAGAATGATTTTCGCTGCTTTCGTCTGCGCCACCTCGAGTTCTTTCACTACCTTCTTATCTCCTTCCCGTACTTCTCCGGCGTACTCTGGCGGCGATACGATTGCGCTCTTCAAAACCGTCAACTTGATGCGTGTATCGAGGTGCCGGTTTGCGAGTATTGGGTGCAGCTTCCCTGCTCGTGCTTTGCCCTTTTCCGCTTCATTTTCCGCTACCTTGAACATGTGTGCATTCCACGAGCAGTCTTTTGCGATCTCTACTCCGAGGTATGTGTACTGGTCCACTACTGCAATCTCCTCGTTCCCCCACTTCCATCTATACTCTACTGGTTCCTCCCTGTCCTCGTTGCATACCATGACGGCACTCTTCTTAACATTGGCTGACAATCTCCACTTATCAGTAAACTTCTTCGCCGCGTCAATTTGCATTTTCAGTCCCTCAAGGGGTGTCCGACATACCAACAAAATCATCCGCAAACAGCATTCCTGACACCGAAGTTTCCGTGTCCCCTACTTTTACTCCTTTTCGGACTGCCTCTACGACTTCCAACAGATCGTTGGTGAACACCTGGAACAATGTTGGGGACAGCGTGCAACCTTGTGGGACCCCCTGTTCAATGTTGAAGAACTTAGACAGTTCTCCGTCTAGCATGACCGCGCTTTTCGTACACTCTGTCATCTTCTTCAGCACTCTCCACATTTTCCCCTTGATCCCGTACTTGGACAATTGTTTCCACAGCCCATTTCTCCATACGGTATGGTATGCCTTCTTCACGTTCAGGAAAAAGCAGTACGTCGGCTTTCCCGCCCTCTTTTTACCTTGGATGATTCTCCCTACCGTGAATCCGTGGTCTACGCACCCCCTCTTCTTTCGGAAACCTGCCTGGCCCTCACTAATGCTATGTTGCTTCTCCAATATTCCCACCATCCTATCGTTCAGCAGCTTACAGAACACTTTTCCTACTGTGTTCAACAGTGTGATCTCCCTGTAGTTTCCTGGGTCAGTCTTGTCTCCTTTCTTAAACCAAATTCACAACCGCTCCTTCCCTCCATCTACTTGGCGCATACTCGTTTTTCCGCACCCAGTTGTACAGCAGTACCATCAGCTGGATCATCCCCTTCCCCCCAAACTTCATGTTGACTATCCCATTCGCCCCTGCTGCTTTGTGGCACTGCAGTTTGTTCACACACGCCTTAGCCTCGTCCTCAGTGAACTCCTTTTCTAGTTTTACGTTCCTAACGTCTGCCTTCGATGTCTCTTCTTCTTTCTGGGCCCATGCGTCCACCTCCTTCTTAAACACTTGGTCAAAAGCTTCATTCTCCGAAGGCACTCCAAGTCTCTCGTAGTGTCCTGCTAGAACTTCCCTTTTTCCCTTCCCACTGCTGACTACACAGGTGGAGGTCGACCCCCCTTCCCCAAAATGTTGGATGCCCTCGCCCCCTTGTGAAGACGTTGACAAGGTCGACCACCTTGGAAAAGACAACCAAGGCCTCGAAAATACCTCGATTTCTCCCCTTTCGAGGCCTTGGTTGTCTTCTCCAATGTAGTTGACCTTGTCAACGTCTTCACAAGGGAGCGAGAGCACCCGACATTTTGGGGAAGGGGGGTCGACCTCCACCTGTGTAGTCCACCGTTCACACCTCGCAAAGTTGCTACCCTTGTATCCCCGTATTGCGCGGTATTTTTTACCATCCCACTAATCTCTTCCCACATCTGCTTGACGTTCCCCTCCAGTCCTCCGTTGGCCTTCTGCACTACTTCGTCCCAAATGCACTTTTTCTTCTTTTTCACTAGTCCCTTCACCTGTTTTCTCTAGGCCCTGTACTTTTCCCAACTCTCCTCAGACCCCTCACTCAGGTACTGCTTGAATACTTCTCTACGTTACCCTATTTCTTCTTTCAGCTCGTCGCCCACCACTTAACCGATACCCCACATCGCACCACCTTCTTTTCCACTACTCTGTCTGCCGTTGTGTTCACTTTGGACTCCCACCCTTCGATCACCCTGTCCCCTGCTGCTTGTGCGTCTACCTGTCCGTCTTCGACGCTTCTCAGCAGTTTCCTGAAGGGTTCTACACTACCAGCCAGTCCTTTCTGGAATTCATCCCGTGTCCCCTAGTCTCCCAAACGCTCTACTTTCCACCGGAACACTTTCCTCTGTTTCTTACTCTCCATCTTTCTAGGTCGATGTTTGCCCATATAAGGAAGTGGTCGGCCGAACCTATATCTATCGCACTTACGTGCAGCTCTGGGATCTGTGTACTCCCCCTATCAACCAGGATGTAGTCGAGGATCGAGTATTCATTGCAAACTACCCTTTGCCTGGTGAACTCCGGCTTATCGCATCCCTTTCTACCGTTCAACACCATCAGCTCGTTGCTTCCCAAGAATCCAAGCATCCTCATTCCGTTGTCATTCACTTTGTCTTCTCCGTGCTGCCCGATCGTTTGTCCTCTACTGGAAGCTTCCCCTACTCTGGAGTTGAAATCGCCCACCATGACAACTTCTCCCTTCCTACTGACCCTCTGGACATCTTCCCCAATTTGTCCAAAGTTCTCCTGCAC
>FN649727.1:3839044-3873481 GCA_000310025.1 Ectocarpus siliculosus | reverse complement strand
TCGACGACGGTGGGACGTATACGTTCCCTAGAAACAGACCTTTCTCACCCCGCTCCCCAGGTATCTTAAGCCATAGGCTTTCCTCGAACTCCGTTTTTACTATTACTTCCACCACGTCAAACAAGTGTTCCTTTACCAGGAATCCGCCTCCCCCCTCCTCCCTTTTCTTCGGGTCTAAGCCCTTTCTTGCCTTCCCTACGGGGGAGGGGGAGGGGTGTACTCATAGTCTTGCATGCCGTAGTCGTTAGACCATTGACCTCGCATCCCTACGAAGCCGGGACGGAGCACGCTGGGTTTTCACCGGACCAGGCTCTCACATCACCAAGCGTGAAGCGCCGTGAGGCATTCGGCGAGTCGCATGAAGGGTGCGCTGCGTCCTGCTAAGGGTGTTCGGCATCTTGTGCTTACTTCCTTACGTACGGATGACAGCTGCGTATGACTCAATTTATTTTCTGGTGCTTTCACTTCCAGAGACAGTTATTAGCACTGTGTACCTGCCTCGAGGATGCTTGACCATTTTAGCACAACGTGGTGCGATCATCCCCCTTGCGCGGAGTGAGGGTTCTCGATCCCGCACAACATGATCTACTCGACCACCATTATGGTTACCGCAAAGAAAAAAAACAGAGGTAAAAAAACGGTCACCTGGTTGCCGAGTTCACAAGTAAATTGGCTTGTTGTACAACGTCGTTGCCAAGCGACGAAAACCCAATCCCAATGGCAAACACCGGGGGGGCGGCTTGTTTTACAAAGTCGTTGCCAAGCGACGAAACCCAACCCCGATGGCAAACACCGGGGGGGGCGGCTTGTTTTACAACGTCGTTGCCAAGCGACGAAAACCCAACCCCGATGGCAAACACCAGGGGGGGGAGGACGGGGGAGGGGGAGAGGGGGCAATCTGTGTGATCCGATACCACGTGTATCTCTGTCGTTCTCTGGGTGAACTCGGGACGGGGCGAGGGGATCATCCACGACAATATAAATTTATCGCGCAACAGTTTGATGGTGTCGAGTATTGTCGTGCCTACAGCAGCTACCAACGGCAACCGATTACGCGTATTACTGCCCCGTAAAGGCCGGCTTCGTGTACACGAACATACCATCTTGGTCGTGGCATGAGCCCCAATACTTCAGGCTTATTTACGATTACCATCACCCGATCGGGTGGTGTCTGTACCTGCCTGCCTGCCTGCCTTCTTGCCTGCCTGCCTCGAGCTCGTCCCCACGACACACACGACGCGTGTGGTACACCCGTGCTCAACCTTCACGCCGGTGAGAGTGCGCGGAGATCAAACAACATACATCGAACTGCGAAAATTTCCGTGTAACGTACGAACTGCATACACACACACACGATCTTGAGCAAGACCTGCCGTACACTGCAGGTCTCCAGGACACTCGTGAGGCGGCCGACCTCCACGGCAACTACTCTCTGCCGCTCCATTCCGGCGCGATATCCTGCGTGGGCTACGTCGCCGACTTGAACGCGACCGTGACCTGCGGCGTGGATGGCAAGATTCATTTCTTCGACCTCACCAAGCGACGGACCACCCGGACCTTCATGGGTCACGTGGATCGCCCGGTCTTCGCCTTCGCCTACTCCAAACGGTGAGAAGATGTGGAGAGGACTCTTGTTGTTTGTTTTGTTCAGTACAACGTTGTACAGAGGCATGTCGTGTCGTCTTATGTACATTCCGGGCGTAAATGATCGTGCTTTCTACCCGTTGTAGCCACGGCTACAGCGGAGACACAAGCATTCCTTGGAGACCAACAACGACTAGCGGCATATCCTCCGCGGGCTGATTAATGCATTGATATGCACCTGGATGCACAGCATACCGAATCCACCCAATTTGTCTTCGTTCTTCGCCCGACCTTGCCTCAGAAACCCCTTCATCCTAGCACGTGCTTCACACATTTCCGCGCAAAATAACAACACCTCTTCAATTTCGTTTTTGACATGATTGCACGAAAGCCATCGTTTCGTAGTCTCCGCCGGCATGGGTCGTGCGGTGGTCTTCTGGAACTCGTACACGATGCACGTCCTGGCCCGGCGGGACGGCCACGCGGCCAACGTGAGGCACTGCCTAGTGGACGATCGCAGCGATCGGGTCATCACCATCTCTGCCGACAAGGCCGTGCGCTGCTGGGACAGCGCCACCTTCCGCTGTATCCAGGTAGTAGGGGTCCGAGCGTGTTTCGCACGACCGGGCTCACCGTTTGACCAGTGAATTGAAGCTGGTTTAGCCGTGTGGTTATGTGTGCAGATAATTGTGTGAGTGCCCAACAACACAGACACCATCGAACTTTAGTACTCTGTGCAATACGGAGCAGATGAGACCGAAAAAGATTCTTGTTCACCTCCTATAAGATGTAAGTTTAAGTTGACTTGTAGACTGTTGCTATGCTCTCTAACAAGGTAGGCTGA
This sequence comes from Ectocarpus siliculosus, assembly GCA_000310025.1. NCBI lineage: Eukaryota > Phaeophyceae > Ectocarpales > Ectocarpaceae > Ectocarpus > Ectocarpus siliculosus. The sequence continues at coordinate 3,871,053 of FN649727.1, read as the reverse complement.
AACATCTCCTCTGCATTGCTTGTGAAAGGTTCAGGTTCATTTTCAAAAGATTCATCTTACCTACCCTGGGTCGTTCTGTGCCTTTGCTACGACCGTCCGTCTCAAGAGCTTCAAGGACCACCGCATGCACCGGCCTGACGATACGATAACGGCCGCTCTCTGGGACCACAGCCGAAGCTCGCTCGTGGTCGCCGGCAGCAGGCTAGGCGTGTGGAAAAACAAGGGAGCCATACAGTCCAGCAAGCATTCCCACGAGGCGCCGGTGACGGCGGCATTGTACAATTGGCACTTCCATCAGGTATTACCCATGCCGGCGTGAAGTCTCCGAGAAAATGATCACTCCAAAGGGACCCCCCAAATGTGATACTCCAAAATACAGGAACAAAACGCCTTTGGCAAATTCGACGGTTTCAATAAACAGTAGTCTGTATCGGCCATGTCTACCAACCAAGTTTGCTATTGTTAGATAATGCAAGCCCTCCCGCTCCCCTTTTTCGGTCTTTACGAGCGCAACCGCTTGCTCCACTACGTCGAGTCTCGGTTCACAGTGACAGCAGTATCGACCGGACGAGAGTCAAACGTTTTTTTGTAGTCCCGTAGATACGTTGAACCCAACGCGACCATGACGACGGTAGAGTTCTAGCTCTCCCAACGGCATGGCTTGCCTAGCGCCGCGTTCCGAAAAAGGTTCGTTTGTTTCCTCTGAACATGCTAAGGAGGAAGGAACTAGTGCACGTTCCCCCTATCACCAAGAAGGGTAGCTGCAACTTGGATGGCGGAGGGGTCAACGCGTGTTTGAGAAATATTTCCCTGACTTCGGTCGGCATTGTTGTACCCAACAAACAGCAAACTCCTCAGCAGTTCGCTCGATTTCACGCAGAACGAGAATTATGTGTACCTTCACAAGTGCCCCGACGGTGGACGGCTGAAAATGATGGTTGCTCTCTGCTTCTCGGTTGTGCTCACGTCGCTTGAACAACAACAACGAACGATGGATGACACAACAATGATGGATGGCAGATTGTCTCCGGAGATGCGATGGGGAACGTTCACGTCTGGCTCGTCGAGACCGGGCTGCTCGCTTTCAGGTAGATACGTGCCCGTGCCCCGGGCCGCTCGCGTGTTGTACATAACCTTGTCTTGGAAGGGGGTGTACGATTATTATTACTTTTCTGTATTCTGTGCCGGTTGTTGATATTGGCTGTTGTCTGGCGGTTTCTATACTCTCGTGAGGTGTTGAGGTTGGCTGTGACCGATAACGCTTGTCCCGCGCGTGACGTGAAGCAACGCCATCGACGAATTGTGGCACACGGGAGAGCAAGGGGCCGGCGTTACATAGAAAACACAGGACTATAGCCTCCCGCCCGGAACGGGCATAATCATTAATATGTGCAAGTTGCGTTTTAGTCAGAACCCTCTCTGCTTCATTGTTAAACCGAAGGTGAGATGGTCGCTGCTTACGAGTCGTTCTACCGTTAAACGCCAAGTAGTGTGACGACTCTGTCCGCATACCATCGTCACACCATTGCTCGTGCTAGCGGGCTAGCACAGCACAAAACACTCACATATTTTCCCCGTGGAGCAATTAGTTTTTTGCGCTTGATAACGGGCCCTCCGACTTACGGTCGAGTACGTTTTTTTGCAATCCGTCGGCGATCCCTTCGCCATTGCATACACTCCACTCCTACTTCACACCAATAAGCGTTATCGCGTTTTTAGCAGCGCGTGAGGGTGGGGTGCGTAGTTTGGAACCTCCACTGTCCTCGCTCATTCTTTTCACTCGACTAAACGCACAATCTGTTTGGCTTTCTTCGCCTGTTTGGTTCGCTTCAACACGGACGGTGGTGTGATGGGGGAAATCAACGGTGTGTCAACAGATTTGGCAAAGCGCACGGCACCTCTAAGATAAGCTGTATGGCTTTCGACGCGTCCGAGCGGCGGCTGCTGACCGGGGCTAACGACGGGACCGTAAAGCTGTGGAACTTTAATAACGGCAAGGTGAGTCCAAGGAGAACGAGCCCTTGCTTAAGACAGTGGGACAGGCGCGTAGGATAGAACGCATATTCGTTTTGGGATAGCTGCTGTGTTGGAAGGAAAGGCTGTAAAGGGGGTGGGGCTGGGGCAAGCGTGCGTCGATCGATCACAGTTACGGTTAAAGCTCTCGTGTGGTTGCAAAAGCGTCACTTCCTTTTTGATGCATGCTTCCTAACACTCAAAAAACATGATTCCCTCGCCGTGCTCCGCCCCCTTCCTCCCCGCCCGCCCCTTACCTCTCAACTCCCCTTTGTGGTGGGGTGCTTCTTGAAAGGAATTGCGGCTGCTACTACCTGGGGGCAACGGAGGCGGAGGAAAAGCCGGGAAGAAGAACGAGGAAGGAAACGAGAGGAATGAGGTGTCCGGCGTTGTGTACTGCAGGGATGACGGCAAGGGATCGGACAACGTGAGAACGTACAGTTATGCAGTGGATGTGTTGGTGTGGCATTTCATCGTGAGGTCAGACAAGTTGAGCCCTGTACGGTGATGTTACTGGACGTGTTGTGTACTCCGGAGACGAGGTGACTTCCTGTAAATGAAGAGCGGAGAACACGCAGGTACACCCGCTACACAGGGTGCTGACTTACGGATGCTCCAACCGAGACGTTTTCACAGAAGCGCTTTTCCGCCGAAAGGTGTAGCGCTGCTCTCCCAAGACGAGAGTTATGTGTTGTCCTGGAAACAGACCGTTCTGAAAGTTGAGGCACCATCCACGGGGTGTTGTCCCAGTGTTGGGTACACAGCCTCGTTGGCAGAAGAACTGCAAAAGCCGTCGAGTCTAAGGGTTCGCAATCTAAAGAGATTTCTATTGGTGTCGGAGCCATTAACGCCCTGGATAGTCTACCCAAGCATGGTGGCAACTTACCCTGCTACACAGCGGACCCCCTTTGGAGACGACAACAACTTACAAAAGCTCTCACGTCATCCCTTAGTTTAGCCTTTTCCCACTTGCACTGCGCCATAAACGGCAGATTTTGTGTTAACTTAATCCCCTCACTCCCCACCTTCGTCCCCCCCTTGCCCTCCAAACAACCTCCGCTAAAACCGCACCCACCTTAAACCCTCCGCCTCCGTCCCTGCGCGTTGCGAACCCATGCGATCCACCGCTCTACATCGCAGGAGGTTCTCGATTACGTTGCTACTTGCTCGTGGGACAAGCAGGTGCGAGTTTTCGCCATGGAGAGCAATCAAGAGGACCGCCGCAATCTCGCCGCTCTTCAGCAGCAGCAGCAGAACCGCCACCGGCCCCTCGACGGAGGAGAGACGGCCAACGCCACGGTCGCGTCTCGGGTGTTCCCGGGAGAGGGTCCGCCCCTGCATCGTCATCATCAGGGTGATGCTAGCGGACGGAAGGGGGGTAATAGTGTCGGTGGCTCAAGTCGTAGCGACGGGGAAGACGAAGGTGGCGGCAATGAAGACACCCAAGACCGAGGTCAAGGACACTCGGCGGACATCCTTGCGATCGCTTACTGTGGGCGCCAGCAGGTACTGCTGTGACCACGTGTGTTTGTTCTTTTGTTTTCATTCGTTCAAACATTCCCTGTCCTCTATTTAGTTTGCGCCAGCATTTCGTACCACAGTCACAGCCTGTGACACCCTGTAAGAAACGAATTTGCGTAGCAGTTGACTCCAGAAATGGCAAGGACAAAAGGTAATCATTCCGATTCCATTCACGAACGATGTGAATATGAGCCATCGAAGGAGGGAAACACCTTCATCCCATCGTTGAGATTCAGGTACCACGTCCAAGACAAGAAAATATCGTTTAGAAACACTCGGAAAATATGCACAAGGAATTTCTTCCGTGCCGTTTTGGTGTTGTTTGTTGTTGCTATCTGCCTGTCTTCCAAGGAGGCCCCTTCTTCTTCCCTACTCCTCAAGACACAACATAAATTTCTGTTAACGCAAGTAAACGTCCAAATAAGGTTCTTCGAAGGACGTAAAACGAAGCTGTGCTTAGATTGCACTCCTCGCCAAAGACATTCAGTGTCTAAACCAACGTTTAACTGAAAAACCCGAGAGAGGAATTGGCGGACGGTAACACCGCTACCAACGGCGGGACGCACGCTCCCTCATCCACCCACGACGAACTGCACATTTTTTTGCACGCCAAAAACAGTCATCTCAAGACACTCCTGCTGAACACGTCGTGTCTTGGAAATCAGGACTACGCTGCAACAATGATCTGAAACGCCTTTGTTTTGTATCTGTGTTGATCGTGATCGCCCCATCAGTCGCCCCGCTCATGCTACCGGATCGCGCATGTCTTGAATAACTTACAGCAAGCATCCTTCAATCAACTCCTCTTTGGCTGCGACAGGTTGCGACCGCAGGCTTCGATGGGCGAATCTTCATCTGGGGAACAGATTCCGGCAAGCCTAAGTTCTCAATGAAGCCATCCGATCACGATGTCAGCCAGGTTAGATCTGAAAAAGGGTAGGTAGGTAAAGGAAAGAGCAACGGCGCTGTCTTCCCGGCTGCAATCATCCCCCAGCGGACAATGGTCAGCCGAACGCGTACACCAAAAGTGTTTCGGATGATGTTGCAGCAGGAGTTGTTAATCGATCGATGATGTTGCGTCTGCTGCGCCCGGACTTAGTACGACACAAAACAATGTGTCACGGGCATTCAGACGTGTGATGACCCTTTCCCCCCATCCTTGACCCTCAACGAAAAAACGTCATCTTCCACGACGACAGAATGCCGTAGACCGAAATCAATGCCTTCACACGCGAAGTAAACATGCGCTGAAACACCGTGTGACTGTCTGGTTCAGCTGGACGAAGTGTCGTCCATCGGGGGGCTGACAAGCGTCGCGTGGTGGATGGCGAGGCAACGGAAGAAAGATGGCAAGGTGTTGGACAGCGACAGTGTCAACTCGGGCGGGTGAGTGGCCGAACGCAAAGAGAACTTGAGGGGGTACCAGACGTTGGTCGTGAGTGATAGCGGATACTACAACGGATTTGTTGAATGTAGTGTTGCTGATACGCTTTGATTTTTTGTTTTAGATGCGTGTCGTCTGCACTGACCGTGTACTTCTCGTTTCTCATTTGCCGGCAACCAAACACTGGTATCCCGAGGCAAATGAGGCAAGTTGTTGGTGCGTTTGGACGTACGTTTCGGACTGAACCTTCTTGGAGCGCTATTCGTGCATCCAAGTTGGGTGTACATCGATCCACGGCCTCAGGCCGGCAGAGCACGTTCTTGTTTACAAAATGAGATAAAAGACAAAATGGAACGGGGTTAACATAAAGAAACGCAGCGTGTTCTACCAAAGATTTGTTGTGCCCGTGCCATCCTCTTGGCCATACAACACAAAACATGCTCGCGATAGACAAGTAGGTGAGTGTTGGCAAGTACACCCCGTTTCCGCACAACGGTTGTTGTGATTCCCCGATGGTGTACCTGTGTTCCCTCCTCTCGTGTTTCTCATCGCTCTGATTTTGGTCAGCGAGCGCATGCCTACGGTTGTACCAGCATTACTTGGAACCTAGGCTGTTACTACTCCTTCCATACATCCCGCTTGCACACGGCTGGCTAATGAAAGTGCCAGCTTTTAGTTTTAGGATGTTCCTCCCCGCTCGCCCCTCGCAAACCCACGCACCCCATCCTCGCGTTGCTCCCTGCAGATACCTGGATCGCATGGGGGGCCTTTTGGCGGAGGACGCATCCATGTGTCACGTGTCCTGGGATGGAAGACAATACTTCGCGGAGGTTGGTCTGCTTACAATGCACCGCTGACACTGCGACCGGCTGTGATGACTGTTCTTAGCGGCATGGAGATGCCAACGTCGACGACATTTTGGCCTGGTTTGGGGGCCCAGAACCTCTGGTCACTTTGTATTGTTCCATCTGGTAGGGTACCATCGCTTCGGATTCTGCACTTTCTTTTTTTCTCGACAACCGTTGTTGGAGCAGTCCAATACCAGGCGGCATATCGAGCGAGTCGATGAGTATAGATTCATGGCGTCGATCGGTGCGTGATAGGAAAGGTACCACGCATTCGCCCTCTCCGGTGCCGACCCTACCCGGTTTGGCTCTCCCCGTCGAGGGCGTACGGGCTCTGCCTAGACAATGGGTGACGCCCCAACACATGCTTTGACGTACGGCCCAAGCGCAACACCGGTTGAAAGAGTTCGGGGCACCCACAGGTACACGGTATTCACGGAGTACTTCGATTGCCAGGTGGATATTTCTCCGATTCGACTTTTAAGTACTTGAGCTGCTTTGAATGCAGCTTCATACAGTGTACAACGGACACGTTTAAGGTTGTTTCACTTTCCAACTCATTTCATTCAACATATTACCACAAGGAACATGATTGGACAAATTGTTGTGCATGGGCCATGGACCATGGAGACAGGCGAACGCCATGCCTACACTTCCCTCAATCGACGAGGGCTCCTCCGCGTCGCATTACGGTACTCCCACCATGCAGCAAAGACGAGCAATGCCACCGTCGCCATGCTACGTTTGGTATCGCTTCTGGGGGCTCCTCTGTTGTGCTCCTCCCAAAAGTAAATCAAACCAACAACCCGCAGAAAATCATACCCACCGCCCCAATACCTTCCTCTGTTGAACCAGGAACGTATGGGCGGCAGCGACGACGGCTCCGGTACAGCACAAGCCGCCAACCACACAACTGATCCCGACCCCGAGGGCGGATCGGCGGCGGCGGCGGACGTAGATGAGAACGCCGATACTGCCGTTGCCGGAACAACGGCCGAAGAGGTGCCCGTGGTTTCTGAGGAGGAAGCCAAGGCTAACAGCAGTGGCTCGGTGGAGGCTAAAGGCTCCGCAGCAGGTGTAGGGGCGGCGGGCAGTGACCGAAAAGGGCGTGGAGGGGCGTTGTGTCCGCCAGATCAAAATTCGCCAGTAGAGCCCGCGCGCGACGAAGGTTTAGCGGCAACGGGCGGCGAGAACGCCAGTCCTCTCACTTCGCCGGCGGTGCTGCCGCCGTCTTTGGGTGCTGACAGCGGCGGACGAAATTCTTCGTCATCAACGACGGGTCACGGGGCGAATAGCTCCAAGGCGGCGTCTGCGACCCACTCGGCGGACGGCCCTGCTCCAACGAGCGGTTCAGCCAGTCTGGGGCCAACAGGGAAAATCCAAGAAACGGAGTTACCAGCGGCGAGGGAGAAAGGTTTAACAAGCGTGGAGAAGCAGTCCAAAGACGGCCGGCAACGGCAGGAGGAAGAGAAGCAGCAGCAGCAGCAGCAAGGAGTCAGGAAAGAAGGGAAGGGTGGGGAGGAGAGCGGCGGTCGCGGTGGTGGTGGTTCACGGTCGAAAGGTGATGAGTCGTCAAAGGCCGCCGCCATCGCCACCGCCGCCGACAAGGAGGCAGACGACGGGGTGGATGGGCTGCTCGAGAACGCCGTGTCTCACACGGTGGACTGCCTGATATACATCAGATGGTGTGTTGGTATGGAGTATACGCCTATAAAGACGCAAAAATCTTTCTAGATTGTACCTTCGCGCACGGCACCCCCCAAAATCTCAAGAGCGACGTATTCGTGGTGGTCAGTCATAAGCATACTCCCCCAACCCGCTACACATTTGATAATCCACCCTCTCCTCGCCTGGCACGGAATTCCTTCGCTACTATGTTCTGCAGCCACAACGTCCTCTGTTCGGGTACTGCGTCCGGCGAGCTGCACGTGTGGGACGCGTCCACGGGGGCGTTCATTTTCGGCGTGGCAGCGCGGCACCCGAACAACCCCGGCTTGACCGCCATGAGCACCAATGAAGGTCCCGTGGAAAGGGGTGGAGGACTCAACCACGACACCCCCGAAGGCCTGAGTGGCCGCGGCGACGGTGACAGTCTTGGTGACGGCTTTGGTGTCGGTGCGACTAGGGCATCACCGGCAGCGGTGCGGTCTACGACGCCGGTTGCTGGCAGCCGTAACAACCTCATGCTGTTCACGGCGTGCGAGGAGGGGTTCGTCAAGACTTGGAGGTTGGGTGAGCACGCCAATAAAAAAATATCGTCGGAGAGGAAATACTGCCTCGTGGTGATGTGTCGCGTTTTTTTCACGAAGAAAATGGTGAGTATGCCCCCCCGCCGCCAGTTGTATCATATCCATCCAATTTTCCTTGTATCCCCTCCGGAACCTCTCGCCCACGTGTGGCCTCGTATGCTAGGAGATATCACCGAGCACGTCTACCAGACGGGCATGCGAGCAAGACCGAAACTGCCGCGAAAATCTCGATCTGGCCGAGGGACGAAAGGATCGGCGGTAAGAAACATCACGAACACCCAAAGTGGTCAGTATGAACGTATCTGCAACGTGTTGCACAAATTGAATGGAATCAATCTTTGAATCACTCCATGCATACCCCCGCCCTTCCGTAATAAGCTCAACATCTTCGCACCCCTTCCCCACTACCTGACGCCTTTCCTCGCTGCTCGGAACGAAGACTGCGGGAGAGCAAGTGTCCCCCTTGGCGGCAGGTCCCCCTGCTATGGCCGATAGCCCAGGGACTCAACAGACCACCTCCCTGCTACAGCCTATGCACCAGTGGCAGGCCCACAAGACAACGGTTACTTCCGTGCAAGGCGCCGACTATCGCGGGAAGCTGGATCTCCTTGTCACAGCGGGAGATGATTGCTACGTCCATGTGTGGACGATCGCAGGCGCGCACATCGGGACCTTTGGCCAGGTGATGGTTCGTCGTAGTTACAGCTATAGTTTTCTTTGTGGGATATCTTGTGAAGAACATCATACATGCTGATTCTCGAGGCAAAGGCGCACCGCAGCATTGACCATTTTCTCAACCAAACGAGAGCACACGCTCACGAACGCCCACCCCTCCCCACATGTATATATATCCACACGGCCCGTTGCTTCCTTCGCACGTAAATGATGCAAACATGAATAAGAACAGCCAACGGCGTGGTCTCTGGGGAGCCGCGCCACGTGGCGGGAACCCACAGACCAGGCCCTCTGCAGCGCGTACGGGCACGGCGGGGCGGGCAAAGAAGACGACGAGCTTTCGGCCACCACCACAACAGCTTCCACCGCCACCGCTGCCGCCGGAGAAAAGGAATCCAAAGCAAAGACGCAAGGAGGGAGCAAGCATTTGCGTCGAACGGTGAGATAGATAGGCAAGCAGGCTGGAAGACTGGAGGCTATTCAGGCTGGCAGAAAATCTCCCGATTCTCGTTTTTTTCTACAGTAGTTCCTACCTTCTCGCCCCACACGCGCTTGCCTCGCCCCAAACTACTGCGGGCGAGTGAAAACCTCCATCACCCACCACCACCTTGGTGTAGATCCATTGCTAGCAGGGTGCGTGTCCGTTGGACAGTAGAGTTTGATTGGCACTGGAATACCCTAGGTTGACGCGAACAATCGGAACAGGGCTTTTTGGGGGTGATTGTCCGTGGCTGTGGTGCTGTGGTGAGACTCGTACTTGACAGGGTGGTTTGTAAGGTGTTTCACAACCATGCCACACTTTCCGACGTTTCCATCGGCTCTCAAGGCCGGTTACTCTCACCATAGTCGGCTACCTTGCACTCTCCTGCTAGGCAAGCAAGCACGGAAAGGCGGTGACATCAACAACGACCGACGGTGGCGACGAAAAGGAGCCACAAAAGGGCAGGCGAGCTATCTGTGCTAGATAGCCCTCTTGTAAACCAACCGTGGACGATTTTCCCCGCTGTTTTCTCCAAGTACACCGTGCTTCTTCACGAATAAGTATTTTCCTTTCTCGGGGGTTTGTCTCTCCGTACATCTGCACGCACACGCTGACGGCTTGTTTACGGGGCATCTCTTGCTCGCTCCGATCATGGTTGGATACTTGTTCGAGGGAACAACAGGAAGGGTACAAGAACTACACGTAAATGCGCGATAGACACGAGCGTTTCCACAACCGAACATTCGATGTTACTGCTTTCGTCCTCTCCATCAGGAAACACCACGATCAACGGGCGCGTGCTGCCCAAGACCGTGACCTCGAGAAGGAGCGCGAAGAAGAGGCCGAACGCTGCCAGGAAAAGCGGTAGGCAGATACCAAGTGCCGACAGACCTAAGTACCGCGATGACCCTCGGCCCTGTTTGTTCTGTTGCGCTCAGTGCCATAGTGTGAGCTCTGTCGCACAAGAAGTACATCACAGAATATATGTTGATCTCTAACTTTCACCAATACCTGAATGTCGGTCAATGACCGACCGGGGGGGCAACGGCAGGTACTACATTGCCAGCCAGAACAGGGTCCAACGAAAGCTATTTCGAGGGAGACTGAGCGCGTTCTGTGTGTCCCGTGACTACTACAAGAAGGAGACGATACAGGTAAGCAAGCAGGCTAGGAGAGAACGTTGTGTCCTTGTTGCTGACAAGGGGGGGGAGGGGGACGAGTAGGTGCGCGCTCCGCTTAGCGTGCAACACGGTGCGCTTCACGCTCTTTGTATCTCCCGGCTTCTCCACCTAGAAACAGAGGTCCACGTGCGCGCGCAGGTCGATGTCATGGATAGGATTGTATGGGTTTTGGTGTGATTATACCTCTTCCGTGTCACTACCCTGGGATACCACAGGTGTTAAATACTCCACCTCACCCCCCACCCCTACCTCCGTCCAAATCCTCGACATCCAACCCGTCACTTCGACTCCGTGGTGTGAACTCGTCATTGGCCTGCCCGCCTATAACCACCGCGAGCCTGCTGCGCGATCATACATGTACCTTTCCTTAGATTGAGCTTCCGGCCGCCAACTCCGATTGAAATGTGTGCACACCCCAAGCAGGAGGCAACGCAGATCCTGAGCGAGACATGCAAGAAAAGCGCCCTGCACCCTCAGCCATCTTCTTCCCGCCCCGTCCTCAGCAAGCATCGCATTACGTCGATCCTCCGAAACACGTACAACCAGGCAAGTGGTAACCCATGTAGCATTTAAGGTCAGCGACGAGAGTGGAGGACAACGACGACAAGAGAGATATTTTGAAACGCAAAATAGCGTTGGACATAAAACGTTGTCTACGCCGAGATTGGCCACACAGCGGAGGCAAGAACTGTGCTAAGTGTAGCTGTTTGGTGTTGCGTTGTGTGGCCAAACTTCTGTACAGTTTGGTTTTGATCATCCGTCATGTACGTCCAACGCAGAAAATGGCCTGTCGTACGTCGATGTGCGGTAGCTGAGTGTCGAGTCATATACTAAAGAAAGCCAACGGGCTTGATGGAATCAGCTTGTGTGACCTTCTTAGCAAAGAGACACCCTCGGTTGAATGCACAAAGCGAAGAGGAGACCCGACACCCTTTCTAGGCGTATCAACAGCGTGCGTTGTTCACAGAAGTACTTCGTCCACGTAGATATTTCTTCATGCGCCGCTTCATTCCTACAGTGTAGATCAACGCAGCTGGCGGTGTCCTGTCCGGCACGTGCGCAATCTCGTACACTTCTGTCATCACACCTGCAGGTGTCTTTCCAACTCCAGCTCCACAAGCACGAAGACGTGCATGAGAGGGCAGAGGTGGCCCTTACGCGACGAAAATCGCGTCGTAGGGCCAAGGCTGCAGCTAGCAGCACGAGCCACCAACACCACCCTCACCACCCCCGAAACCCCGGCGGAACAGCTGAAACAAACCGACCCTCCTCCATGACGCTGACGGCAGCCACGGCGCCTAGCACTCCACACACCCCTGCGGACACGGCTACCCCGCGGACCGTTTCCCGAGCAACAGGGGTTGAAGGGGGTCGCAGTGGTAGCGCTACTCCGGCAGAAGATGGAACGGTACCGCGTACGGATGGCCACGGCGGTGGTGGTAGCGGCGGACACGGCAGCAGGGCCATGCCGGGAACAAAAGCTGCGCGTGGTACAGATACCATATCGAAAGACCGCGAGGGAAACGTGCGCCCAGCTGCCCCGGTGGACCCCCCGTCTAGCTCCGCCACGAGCGGGAGACGGTTTCGACGACCCAGTGCCGCCATGGGCTGAACCGGTTTGGGGGGGCAAAATATATACATGTAGCGGCTCCCTGGAACTACGACTGCCTTGCCTTTGTGAGGGTGAACAGTTCATCGTTGGTAAGGATGGTATGGTTTATATACTATCACCAGTTTCATCACGGGCTGAGAGCTCCGAACCCACAACCTGGAGCCAGGAGGGGATTGCTGGCTTGGTTGCGTTGCGAGCTTGCACGTTGTTCTTGGAAAGCAGCGGTCACAAGTCGTTGCTGTCATATGTTCTTGATGCCTACGGACGACGGTGAAGATATGTTGGAGTCTGGTCTCCGACCTCTCCTACGGTGCGCAAGCCGCCTAGAGTAGACGACCCGCAGAAGGTAACGTCAAAGGAAAAGTAGAAGTACAACGACTTGGGTGTGGGAGACCCTCCTTGTGAGCTTGGCATCGCCGGATCACATCAAAAGCAGCCAGTTGTACATACAATGTAGTGAAGCAGAATACGCCCAAGCAACTACTGCTGTAGTACTGAGGGATTGACGCCTGACTTCCTGTCGCTCCCCCACTGGATATACTCCACCCATCGACCATTGCTACCATTCCTGGCTTCGCTTGGCGGCAGGGGCCGTTCTCCGTTGTGTGTGTGCCAATCGCAACAATGGCAGAAGGCGGACAACAGCAGTAGACCAGTCCCCCATGGGCTGCAGCAAACAGCGCGACATATTCAGCGCATCCCACTTGTCTCGTTCGTTTCTTTCCTTTCGCTACTTCATTGCGTATGCGTATGCATTTATCTCCGCGTTGATATGCATATATATGCGACATGAGAGACTGCTGTGTCATCACGACTTTGTTTTGGGTGTTTTGGATTTGGATTTCGGAATACGGAATTGCAGAGAGAGGTTCTCATGTTCTCATGTTCTACGAATCAACCAATCTCGATCTACGAAGAAAGCGGAGAGGTCCGGGGGGGGGGTACGGGTCCGCAGAAAATATGGGAAAAAAAGAAGAAAAAAAAAAGGGGGGGGGGTCCAGGCTCTCTCTGTGCACACCTGAATCGCGAATCCAGCTTGCCCACTGCTGCTGCTGCTTTGTGCCAAAGCCGGCTTTCTGAAACCGGGTCCGCACTCGACCCCGCTCTCTTTGTCCCCCATACTGCTTCTAGAATTTGGGCCAGGGTTCAACTAGCTGTCTAGGGAGATTGGGGCATCATCATGGTGCGGGGCGGATACGCTGAAAGCTCGGCCGGCTACGGAGGCGACCTGCAGGCAGAGGCCCAAGCCTGGGTGGAGCAAGTGACGGGGGAGCCTCTCGAGGGAGACTTTGCGGACGGCCTGCGCGATGGCGTCCGTCTCTGCAAGCTCCTGAACACCATCAAGCCTTCGAGCGTGCGCAGGGTCAACCCGTTCAAAGAAGGCCAAAAGTTCAAGCAGGTGCGCTGGTTTTGTGTGTGAAGCGTTTTTTTGGAAGACCCTGGACCAGCCTGTGGTCTGTTTCTTGTTCTTCGCAAACGGCAAAACCAGCGGGGCTCAAGGGGAGGACATGAAGTTGCTCTGCCGCCACACCCAAGGGTTTTGAAGATATGTTGTGAGGTGGGAGACTCGCGTGGGACGGTTCATCCCACTTGTCGATAGCCGATGCACCCCCGCCCTTTGGGTGTGAAGTACCCAATGGCAGCTCTTCTTGCTCTTTGAACGCTCTCTCGCACCGCTCTTTTTGTTGTTGTCGTGTCTGCTGCGCACAGATGGAGAACATCAGCAACTTCATCCGTGGGTGTAGAGCGATTGGAGTGCCGGAGTACTCTCTTTTCGAAACGGTGGACCTTTACGAAGGGAAGGATGTGGGCCTCGTGGTGAAATGTTTGGTAAGCGATACATACAGCAGTAGCACACGGAGAGCACAAAAATGCACGTGGCATGTTTCTGCTGCACTTGTCGGACACCACTGCTGTTTGTTCCCACAGCTTTTGCCACCCACCAAGGCAGTTTCGTTTCCCTCGCTCGCTTCACCTATATTGCGTACCCCTCCCCAAGGGTCTCGGACTAGATTAGTCTACAGCAGTCTAGACAAGACTACAGCAGTCTAGACAAGACTGCTGTAGACTACTGCTGTATAACCGTTCGAGGTTTGTGAAAGAAAGATGCTTGAAAGTGAATGTGTTCCACATTTTCTCGGGGGACCCCGAACGGACGGAACAGCCAGTTCATTTACCCTTGTCGCTGCTTCAACAGGCGTTGCACAACAATGATAACCGACGCGCTTCTCTCGACCTCCTGTACACTCCTTCCTAGGCTCATTGCAGCCCGGTTCGACAAGCTTGTCAGAACCTGTTCGGTCACACAGGGGACTATCCTCGTATCCTCGTTAAGATTCCGTTCGAGGATCGGCAGAAGTTCCTTCCTCACAGCAGTTGAACGGTGCATGCCATCCATTTAGAATATTTTTGGCTCTTTCCCACCGATACTTTAGGGTGTTTGCGGACTGATCTCAGGTCTTGGTCTTGGAAGTCGGAAGCAAGTCCAAAACCAAGACCGGAATCGTGTTTCAAAACTGCTTGCGAAGACTGGAGTGTGACTTTTATCGGTCTTGAGTACGCGGAAATTTCCAAGAACGTTGCGTTCAATACGACGGAGCCCCTTTGCCGGCGGCGGCAGACAGATGGTTGAGCCGACTCGGAACACAACAACATATTTATTTTCGAGCTTTCGCCTCCACCCCAACAAGGCTACTACTACTCTACTGCACCCACACCCCCAGCTAACTAAGGAAGTCATGGCGAGAATACTGGTGGAGCAACGTACTCATGAACAGGCGGCCAAGTTCAGTTGCCGGGATTGCATGGGAAGCGTAGCGCCGCAGACAGCGGAGGCGGCATGCATGTGTGTGCCCCTTCAGCACGCGCACAAGTTGTGATACACATCGCAGTCAGTCGTCGACGGAGTCGATCTCCCCGTCAAACGAAGCACTGCAGCACTGTCCACAGGACGCACGCGCTGCAGCTCCTCACGCTCCCACGCCGCTTGAAGCATCCCTTACCCCATCACCTCCGCCTCCACCACCTGTGCCGCACTCCTGAGATCTATGCCGCCCGCCTCACCGCCTCACCCTCCTCACGCCGCGGCTTGATGTATCGCTCACGAGCATGCATGTAGAAGAGCGGTGCTTCGGTTCACACATATACATCTAAGATGACGCAAAAGTTGCACCATGTCGGCATCATGCAATGCGCACCGGGTCTGCGGTGCAGTGACGTCTGTCTGACTGCCTGTCTGGCGGTACTGCTGTAGTTGGCTCGCCATGGTGTCGCCTATGACGACCGAGTTGTGTGTTGTGTGTGTTGGGCAGCTCCACGGGATGGCGCGGCGTGTGTCGGGAGGACGGCGGGAGTATCTCGGGGTGTGTAGGCCAATGAAAAAATGTTATTTCAAAGACAAAACTGAGCAAGACAAAATCGGAGCTTTTCTCGGGTCTTTGGGGGCAATTCGCGAAAGCAAAATACCATATTCCTAAAGATCCATCGGACTTCGGCGCTCGGGGGGATAAAAAAGACCAAGGCAAGGCCAGAATCAGATGTTCGCAAACACCGTACTGTAGAGGATTGGATTCTTCTTGTTTTTTGAGAACCTACACCGCAGAGTCAGCATTTAGGTACTTGTGTACGCTGTACGTATGTTTGGTGCGCGCGGGTGGTGGCCGAGACATGGCTGCTATATTTGCTTGCTCTCCGGGAACTATGTGTGTTCATTTACATAGACTGGAGCTTGACTTTTCGAATTTTTTGACATTTCCTACTTGTGAGAAATGAAGCAGCGTTCCGGGGACCAATCCTCGACGCCGAAAGTCTCCGATGTAACGGACTTGAAACCGTTCGTTGGGGACGTTCGCAGACATCGCCCCTGTTACATACCTGGTATCTTGATGAAGGCAGACTCTACAAACGAACCTAAAACTGCTGTATCGATGCTGTGTTGTACACCACAACAGAAGACCGCAAGCGCCCGGGTGCCACCTCGAGCAGCGCGGAATGTGTTTGTTTGTCTTTGTTTGCTGATGGTGGGGCGAAACCTGTTCGAGGGCAGGAGAGCAGAGAGGTTGCAAATTGTTGGGCCTGATGCCATGCCTGCCCCACAGGCGAGCAAGGTCCTTGTCACTCACGGCAGAGACGCGGAGTAGTGCTGCGACAAGGTGTTTGTGCGTGTGGCCCATTTTGTGCCTGCCTGCCTGTCCTGCAGCACAGCTGCAGCAGTGTTCCACGATACGAGGACTTGGTGCGTGAAAGTAGTTTTAAGCAGGGTGAGGATGCTGGGGGAGTTCTCTCTCTCTCTCTCTCTCTCTCTCTCTCTCTCTCTCCCCTCGCTGCATGCACGCAACTGCCGGTCCATGTGTCAAAAAAAAAACTACGAGGTACCATACGAGTCAAGATAGGGCAGTGTGCTGGTGCTGGTTCTCAACGTGTTCTTGGAAGACATGCGCATGTGCGCGTAGAGAGGGGTGAATCCTGAATACAGCAGTAGTAGATCGGGAAGGCGCCGGGAGTATTATGTGTGCAGTTGCGGTGGGAAGTCTAAGGCTCGATTCACACGTGGAAAACGCTGGTATCCAGCGAGTGCACGAGGATGCGGTATTTAGGTTATTTTAATGATGTTTGTCCTGCCTTGGCTCACTCCTCAATATCATTCGACAAGCGTGTCCTTCCCGAGCTTGCTCAATTTTCGCCAACTACTCCGCAACAAGAACACTGCTGTCATGCCCGCAGCCCCTCTCCACGCGGTGCCTGCGTTTGAGATTAAATTCCGTGAAATGAACCCCCCGTCGGTCACTCCGTTTTCGCCCCCTACGAACAAAACAGCACGCCCTGGGAGGGACCGTCCAAAAGAACTGCCCCGAATTCGGAGGCCCGCACTTGGGATTGAAGCCGGTTTCGAGGGCACCCCCCCGCGTGGCGGCGGTAGCGCCGGCAGCGGCAGCGGCAGCAGCGGCAGCGCCGGCAGCGGCAGCGGCAGCGCCGGCGCCGCCGGCGTTTGATCATACTGCTGTCAAGGCAACCAGTGGCGCCGCCGGAGAGCAAGGAGGATCGCCGCCCCCGCCGCCACCGTACAACGGTACCGCTCAACGGTGGGGTTCGAGCGAGACCCGGCCTGCGGTAGCGGCGGCGACGTCGCCGCCGCCCGCCTACCGCGACGTCCTCTCCTCCAGGTTTACGGAGACGGTACAGGTTACCGACAGTAGCGGCGGCGGGTCGGTAAGCCCTCGCAATGGCGGCGGCGGCGGCGGCGGCAGCCGCTCCGGGCCAGCTGCGAACGGTTCTTGTCGGCAAACCTCCGGCTCCAAGTCACCCCCTCACCGGCCCGCGCCGCCGTATGGCGGTGCCGCCACTGGCAACGGGCAGCAGCACTCGGCTCGCCCCCAATCCCCGGCGCGGTCTTACAAGAAAACCTCGTCACCATCAAATGGAGTTCGTCAGCAGGTGTCCGGGGCGCCAAGGGCCGTGTCGCCTTCCGAGCCCCCCCCTCCGTTGTCGGCGGCGACGGCGAACGGCGACGGCGACGGCGACGGCGACGGCGACGGCGACGACGACGTCTCCCCGCCGGTCGCCCACGGGTGGCCGGGGCGGCGGCTACGGGCTGGACGCGGAGCTGGCGGCCAGGCGGGAGGCAAACTACGACTACGACGCGGAGGCGGAGGCGCAGGAGTGGATTCGAGGACGTGACGGGGGAACGCTTCGCGGAAGGGTTCGGGGAGGAGCTGAAGGACGGGAGGAAAGCTGTGCCTGCTAATCAACCAGATCAAGCCGGGAGCCGTGCGGAGAGTGAACGACTCAAGGATGCCCTTCCAACCCGGTGCTGGGGGGGGGGTGGGGGGGGAGGAAAGAGGAGCGCTGACATGTCCGAGTTTTGTGTATCACAGAAGTTCATTGCGCCGAGAGTGTCGCGTCGAGTGAATTCCACCCCCGCAAAGGCGTGAGGCCTTCTGTTGCCGATACCGCCGTATGTGATGGAAAATAAAAGGCGCGTATGCATACCTCTCTCGTGCCAGGGACAGACAAGCACCTTCATTCGTCCAATTAGTCTCACCGACTGCTGTTGTTGCCCGTGTTCCGCGTCGCTATTGCCGCTCTGCCTTTCGTTCCTGCACTGCTGCTGCTGCTGCTGCTGCTGCTGCTGTCGTGTGGTTTATTCACTTCGTCCAGATGGAGAACGTGTCCAACTTCTTGAAAGCTTGCAGGGCCGTCGGCGTAGCGGAGCACTCTCTGTTCGAAACCGTCGACCTCTACGAAGGCAAAGATCTCGGGCTCGTCGTCCGATGCCTGGTGAGGTCCTGCCGTGGACGAACCGACAGCATGCTGACAATTGAGCGTGATGTTGTGCATTTTTTTTTGCTGTTTCTGTGCACCTTCGTTGCTGGCACGTACATACGGTTTGGCGTGTGAGCGTTATAGATGTGTCGACCACGTCTTGGGGATTTTCGCAAGAGTCGTTTTGTATGCCGGAAGCGCTGTTCTCTCGCGTGTGCTGGTGTTTGCGGCACGATTGTACACACCGGAACAATAAATCCGGGTCTCCAGTCGATACCTTTTCGGGAAGTATCGTAGACACTCGTCAACTTGGTTCTAGTCATAGTCTTGACGCTGTCTAATCTCTACCCTCTCTTCCCCGCCTCCCGGTGTTGATGTGCAATAAGAAAGGTCTGTTCATCAGAGTGCCATCACGTTTAGAATAAGAGAACGTGAATTTGAGCACAGATAACATCGCCAATGCCGAAACATTCCCCCCTGGTTTCCCTCTCTGCCCCTCTGTCTCTGCCACTGCTTATCTCCCTGCCTCCCTCCCTGCCTCCCCGCCCTCCCTGCTTCTCTCCCTCCCCCCTTCTCTACCCCCCCCCCTCCCTCTCGTGCAACACCGCTTCCGCTTCCACTATAGCACGCTCTGGGGCAAACGGTTCAGAACAGCTGTCCGGAGTACAATGGGCCTCGCCTTGGCATCAAGCAGACGGAGGCCAACAAGCGCGAGTGGACCGAGGAGCAGCAGCAACAGCAGGTACGGTACTCTTTTCTCTTGGCTTCCGCAGGCGTCGCCTATAATAGCCGCTCTCGCTGCCTCTGCACTCGCAATCGAAGTTGTAGCCCCCCACCCCCTCTGCTCCGAGAGATCGCCATCGTTGTTTGCTTCCGTGCCCGTACCACGCCATGATGATGAATGGATAGCAGTGGCGGATAATGGGTTACCAATTCAGCCACTGAAGCTGACTGTTGCCACACGCCAGTTGGTTGCACTTTCTCGATTCCGGGCTTGTGTTTTTGTGTGCCTGTGCGCGCGATACCTAGTTAGCGCGTGTGCGTGTACGCCAAACGCGGTCCGCCCCAGCTGCACAACTACACGACAGTGAATACACCACCGGCCCCTTCCTTTTCCCTATGGACCCGCTCCATCGCCTATGCTGCCGCATCGCGCCGGTTTGCGTGAATGCACCGCACCGCCTTGCGCGGCATGTCCCATCGATCTTCCCCAAAAATACAAACAGCTGCGGAACAGCTCGGGGGCCATGTCCAACCTGCTTGCGGGGTCGAGCAAGACCATGGAGCGCGCGACGGTTATCAAGACGGGGGCGACCTTCGGGGCGGCGCAGTCGGGGACCGGGGACCGTGCGGGGACCAGCGGCTGGACCATGGGCAGTGCAAACACGATGGACCGTTCCCACATCGCGAAGAGCGGCCCGACCTTCGGCGCGGAGTACGCGGGGGCCTCGGGGGACAAGACGGGCGCATCGTCGCGGTTCACCGCCGGGCACCGCTACTAAACGGTCCGTTCCATTGTGGAAGGCGGTGCACCACCGCCGTTTACCGCTTCTCATCGGTTCGTCAATTGTGGAAAGCGGTTTACCACCGCCGGTCATCGCTGCTAAACGATTCGTTTTGTTGTGCAAGGCGGTTTGCGCCGCTTGTAAAACGTTTTTTTTTAGTTGTGGAAGGCGGTTTACGACCGCCGGCACGACTGCTACGCGTTTCGTCAATTTGCGGAAGGCGTTTTTGCCGCCGCCGGGCACCGCTTCTGAACGTCTTGATAATTGTGGAGGGAAGGGAATTTTCTCACGGCGCAGCCTCTCTGCTTGTCTCGTGTGTTGCTGCTGCAGTTGCGGTACCGGCCGCCGGCCCCACCGTCGACCATGGCACGGATAATAATCAAACACCTTAGGGCTGTTGTTTTTGTTCCTGCTAGCACTGCGGTTGTGGACCGGTGGTGTGCGGGTGAGCCGTCAGCAGGACGTCGCCGGGGGAGTAGGGCGGGGGGGCGAAGGGGTTTAGAAGCACTCCGATTGTGTGTTGACGTGGCCGCGATGCGATGAGCCTGATGTTTTGGCTACTACGGCTTTGCTTTGGGGTGCGCGCAGGCAAGCAAGGAGGGTCTTGACCTCCTCTCCCCCCCTTTGCTCCGACCAGCGCGTGTTGTTTATTTTAGCATGTATGTATGTGGTAGTTTCGTCGTAAGCTCTTTGGGCTGTTCTGCTACTGTTATTTGTCATTGTCGTAGTTGTTATTCTCTTAAACAATAAGTCGTACGCGTTGTGACCTCTTTCCAACGCTGGGTTAGTTCCCATTCACCACTCGGGGTAGCCATTGATGTGTGTTTGTGACGTTGTATACGGTGATTTTCGCTTCTCGTTGTCCATGTTTCCCATGAGTGGTCGCAGCAGTTTTGTGCTTGTAGCGCCTCTGTCGGCCAGAATAAACATATCCATAGTTCGTAGTAGAAGTGATGTCTTCTTCACGCGTGCATGTTCCTGTACCAGCAGCGATTTTCCAGAACAGCGCCGGGGTTGTGCGGGGGGAGGAGAAACAAACGTGCTTGCTGCATGCTTGTAACGCAGATGCACTGCTTTTAACGCAGATAGATGCACCTCACACGTGGGCATAATTAGGTTTTTGTTAAAGCCCAATGGTCTCTCCCCCAGTGGAGGAGGAAGGGGTGTTCAGCGGCCCCAAGCGTTCCTTTGGCTTGTAGCGGAACGCGCCCCTTCCGTTGTAGCAACCGCTATGGAAAATCGAAATTATTGAGAGGCACACAGGGGGGGGGGGGGTGTACTCATAGTCGTGCATGCCGTAGTCGTTAGACCATTGACCTCGCATCCCTACAAAGCCGGGACGGAGCACGCCGGGTTCTCACCGGACCAGGCCCTGGGGGGCGGGGGTATCCAGCGCCATCGGTGAACGGTATTTTTATTTTTTCTATAGTTTCCCCTGCCTTGTTTCTATGCTGGCTTTGGGTGTTTGAAAAGGAACGTGCGGTTTTGTAGTGTAGTTAAGTGCTGGACGAAAATACATTTTGAGACATGAAACGGGACTCTCCCGAGTTCGATAGTCCCGATGAGTACACGTTGCACGAATCGAGGCATCAAATAATCAGGTCGAGATCGTTGACCACCATCGATCTGGAGCATGACCCCAACACCTGCATCTCCTGCCAACAACAAGACAACAACTTCTCACGAGCATGGCCAACATGTATGTAGCGGAGAACACAAGCCCACCACCATGTTGACGTGCCAGGAGAGCAGGCCTCCCGTCATTTTTTCCTCACACAAGATACTCTCTCTCTTCAGCGCAGCAACGCACCAAGCGAATGTTGCACCTGGAGGTGCGTGCCCTCCTTGGCGCCCAAACAAAACACACTCAAGAACAGGAGTGAACCCCCCGCAAACTTTGCGTGTACAACGCGAGAAGGACACGAGATGAGGGCAATCCCACCCCACCTGGCCCGAGCCAGAGTCAGGTCCCGGTGTAGATGATCTATCGTCTTTTGTCCGTCTCTTGCCGGCTGGTGCGTTTGATAAGCATCACTAACGACCGTGCAGCGGCAGCGGTATGTAGTACTTATGATATATATCCCGTTAGCGGGGCATGGGGCCGTGCGAATTTCCCCTCGAAGATTTTGGCGAACGCTCGCCCGCTGACCACAACAAACAGAGCGTGCCCTCGGTACACGTACATCCACGGTCGGACACATATTCATTGCAGGCCGCTTGTCAAAGTAAATGCGAAACAATCGTCCATTTTTCGTACTGCGTATGCATAGCGTCTAAGAGCATGGGCAAGAAGAGCCTACGTACGACCCAAATTTTACGAAGCTCGCCCAAATGTAATATTTACACGATTCGTACCACCACTCATATGCTTCGTGCGGCCGAACGTCACACACACCGCCGGCCCTCTATTATGCTACAACAACACATGCTCAACAACGAACGACACGTCGCCGTAGCCGCCGGCGGCACCTTCCTCGTGGTTCGGCACCGGCCGCGGCGGCGGCGGCGGCGGCGGCGGCGGTGGCGACGCGTCCAAGAAAATATCGTCCGACAGCTCCGGGTTGTTGAGCACGTGCAAGGCGGCGATCACCGTCGTGAGCACGTAGCCCTCCTTCCCCATCACCCACGACTCGTCGCGCATGAACTGCTCCACGAAAGCCACCTCGGCGTGTGGCCGGGGCAAGGCCGCCGCCTGCGCGTCATCATCCCCGCCGCCGCCGCCGGCGACAACCGCCGCCGTCGTTGCGGCCGCCAGGTGCCGGCACACGGAGAAGATCAACGCGTCAGTCGTTCGCTGCTCCGCGGGGAGGGCGTCGCTAACCCTCTCCGCCGCCCGCACGAGAAACCCGAGCTTGTCGCGGCCCGTGCGCGCGGAGCCGGCTGCTCGCAGCGCGGACACCACCTCCGGCCGGCAAGCCGACAGCAGAGGCGGCCTGCCGGCCGCCGCCCTCGAGCGCTCCTCCCTCTGGACGCGCCGGGCGAGGGACGCGTCGCCGTCGCGGGCCGCCCCCGAGGAGGCGATGCGGCCGAAGACCGGCCCGTACGTCTCCGAGAAGACCCGCTGGTCGATGCAGTTGACCGCCTGGATCTGCGCCTCGTGGGACGAGGTGAGCTGGGGGCACCACGCCAGCACGGCCTGCGTGAGCTCGCGGAGTACGCCGTGGACGTCTCGCAGCGCGTCGTCGTCGCCGCGCGCATCTTCGTCCTCGCCTCCCGCCTCCGTGGAGGCGGCGGCGGCTGTCGCCCCAGCTCCAGCAGCGGGACAGCACCCGTTCTGCGGGCGGTCCAATCCGTTTCGATCTGCTCCCGCTCCTGACTCCGTCTTGTCAGGCTTCGTCCCGCTGTCCGCGCCCGTTGTTGCCGCTACGCCTCCGTCACCTACGGCGTTTTGCCGAGGGGGTGGTGGGGCGTTGGCAAGCACGCTGATCGGCGCATCCTCGGGGCTAGCAGAAAGCCCTCCCTCGTCCCGACACCAGCACACCGGGGCTTCGGCGGCGGCCCAGCCGTCCCCGAGCCCGCCTTCATCCTCCTCGACGTCTCCCACCAGCGCCCTCGTCGACCTACTACCACTACCACCACCGCCGTTCGCCGAGTGTCTGCCCGCCACTCTGCCGCCGCAGTTGCCGCACACGCCTCCTTCCAGCTGGACCCAGCTATCCATGCGGGACGAGTTGCTTCGCCACGAGTCTCTTGAAGCAACCGCAGCAGCAGAAGCAGCAGCGCCTACCGATGAGCGCCTGCCGGCCGTCACCGCTACCGCTGCCGTTGCCGGGGCCGAAGCCAACCCCGCCGCCTCCGACCTCACAGGTTTGCTCCACCGGTGCGCGCGCGTGGCGGTGGGCAACCGCCTGCCGCGCCTGTCGCCGCTTCTCTCGTCGTCATCATCCGCGCTGCTCCGGCCGTCCCCGTCATCGTCGTCGGAGCCGGGAGTATCGCTGCCCTCTCCCGCCACAATCTCCGCCTCCTCTACGAAGCTGAACGTCTTCTCCAGGCCGGGCGTGCTCGCGAAAAACCCGCCATCGTCGGTAGCGGCCGCTGCGGTGGCCCCCGCAGCCCCTGCGGCCGGGGGACCCCGTCGACTGCCGCTGCTTCGAGGGAAGAGCGCGACCATGTCGGTGTCGCTGGAGCGCCGCCTGATCGGGACCGGCCGGGTGCAACCGCCGCCGCCGCCGCCGCCGCCGCCGCCGCCGCCGCCGCCGCCGCTTCGCGACGAGTCGTGCCGGGAGCGGAACTCGGCGAGGAGGGCGGCGTGCAGGTGGAAGAGCATGGCGGTTTCATCGGCGAGGACCTTGCCCACGACGAACATCGCCATCTCCCCCGCGTTGCACTCCCCTTGCTCCAGGAGCTTCTCCTGTTCCGGGGCCAACTCCCTGCAAAATGGAACATGGGGGGGTCGAGGAGAAAAGAAGCGCGAGCGAAAATCAAATACACGGGGGTGGTTCGGCGCACACCCCAACACACTACACGACGGTCTTGCCGCGGACCCCGCGATATGAACCCCCACGATACCGAGCCTGGACTGTTCCTGTTATATTACTACTTTCCTTTTCTTGTACGGTATACTGCTGTTGCTTGATTCTCCATGTTGTCGCCATGCCGTATCTGGTCATGCCTTCCTTCGTAATTCTACACGGATCTCTTGATGTCAATTCCGATTGTTCAGACAGAGGTCTTAAATCGTGGGTAGGAGGCTAGAGCACCTCTTGATCTTACAGTGAGTCTTGCGGTCATTCACTTTGGCTTTGCGCACCGGCAGCCTCGTACTGCAATTCGCATCTCAACACTGTAGCAGGACTGCTGAGTGGAGCTCGATCTTAGCCGCTTGGAAAAGTGATACGCAGATTCAACGAAACACCATCATTATCATCAACAACAACAAAAACGACAACAGCAACAACAGCGACAGCGACCGCAACAACCAAAAAGTGTTGCCGGAAAGAGAAACGTACCAATTACAGTATCCTAAGCCCAGCTGCCAAAAAACAAGCGAAAAACAATTAACCCAGGCCGAAACTATGCAATGCTACGGTAGCTTTTTCAATCCAAACCATAAATCCATATTCAAAATCGTACCAGATCGTCGGCTGGTGCTCGCTCTCGACTTTTCCCGCGATACGCGCCCACAGGTCTCGAGGTTTGCGAGCGGCGGTTTCCTCAACCACCGCCGCCGCCGTCGACCCATCCGCGCCCTTCGGCAGCCTTATCCCCTCCGCTCCGGCCTCCCTGCGGCTCTTCTCGATACGCTGCCAAAGACCTTGCTGCACGCTCCTACCCGCCCCGAGGACAGCCCCGACTTGGAGGCCGAACACGGCGCCAACCGGGCCTCCAAACAAGGCACCGACGACGCCGCCGGCGACGCTCAGCTTGGTTACACCCCTGATCCCCATGCTAGCGGTGGTTGAAGAAGCAGAGGAATCGGCGGCGACAGCTAGGTCCGTAGCGGTGGTTGGCACGGCCCCGCTGGCTCCCTGGTTCCCCAGCGCCGACACGGTATCGCCAGCGTCGCCTGGTGCTGTTCGGGTCTCTGCAGCAGCATCTCCGGCAGGGACGACCACGACCGAACGTTCTTCTTGCTGCTGTTGCTCGCTCACCACTGGCGAGGTTGGTCGCTTCCGCTCTCCGAGCCCAAGAGGGCTCCAGGAAAACGACGACCCCAGGTCTTGCAACGCACAAGACGCGGCGGAGGAAGGTTGCTGCTGCTGCTGCTGCTGCTGTTGGCCTACAGCAGCCGAGTTTGAGTGGGCGCTCGTCCCGTCGACCGTCGCCCATTCATCGAGGTCGCCACCCGTATGGGCGGCTCCGCCACCGCCGGCGCCACCGCAGCTCGCGGGCGATCTTCCCCCCGGTGTTTCGGCGCCCTGCTCGCTGCCGGTGGCAGTCGATGCTGATGCCGATGGCGAGCCGGTCGCCGCTGGGGCGGGCGGAGGAGGAGGAGGAGGAAGCCCGAGCTCCGACCGACAGAAGGCGTCGAACACGTCCTTCGTCGGGCACCGGGGCAGCGACGCCGCCCCCGTGCACGAGCGGTGGACCGTCACCGAGCAGGTCAGGCAGGTGCACCCGCGCGTGAACGGCCCCCAGACGAGCTCGTGGCAGGCCGAGCACTTGGCCGGGAGGCGAAAGATGCTGGACTGGAAGCTGTGACCGTGGGACATGGCGGCGCACATGCCTCCCCCCTTTGGGCCGGCAGCGGCAGCACCGAAGCGTATCAAGAGAGCGAGGCGCTCGGACTCGCTGAGCCCCGCTAACGGATCTGATGGTACCACCGCCGTGCCGTTAGGTTTTGACGCCGTGGCGCCATTCTCTGGCTCCTGCTGCTGCTCCTGCTGCTTGCGTGAACGTATCATGGTCTGTAGGTTGAACAGGAGCAGCAGCTGCAGTTGTACAGCAGTCCGTACTCGAATACTTGCTGTCACCACTGCACGGAGAAGGCTACGCGGCAGCCAGTACGTAAAGACGAGGAGGTGCCGCCATCAAGAAACGTAAAGAAAAGAATTTGTGTCTCTTCGTCTCCTCTTCGCCCTGCTGTTGCTCGCCCTTCAGCCTTGTCTGCACAGGCAGGCGAAGTCGGGCACGTCGCTCGAGCGGAAGTCCCGCCGCAAGCGGCACCGCGGGTTTTGAATTTTATTCTGCCATATACCCTCACTAAAGAACCGATTCCCATCTGCTGTGAGGGTCCGACGCTAACGGATTTTTAAAATCAAACGCTCCGGATAACCTCGCTTGATCTCTGTCTCTCTCTCTGTTGGAGGCTCTGCGCCCACCACGTCCAAGATTTGGAAGAACAAGTAGCAACGCCATTGGCAGCCACCGGCCATGGATGAGGCTGAGGCGACATGGGAGCGATTCGTCTCTTGCAAGAGCTTGCTGACCCAGTTTCAAAACTTTCAAACTTCGCAGCAGGGTGGAGGCTTCGGGGGCATCTTGTCCTCCAGCTCTAGCAACGCCAACTCGGAGACGTCGACCTTGATACGCGAACTGACGGTCAGGCCCGTGTCGAAGCTTCTCTCGGACGAGGCTGTGCAAGGGTTGGCTAAACAGGATAGGCTCGTTGACTTCATCCAACTTGTTTTGAGGTCAAGGTCGAGAAACACGCCAGGCACGGCTGCTCGTGTTCAAGAGATCGCTGTTGTCGGGATCAAGGTGAGCATGCAGTCCACCACCGCAGTATGTGACGGCGCTGCGACAAGTTGCCTGTGGTAGTCACCCGTCGAGATGGCGCACCGTGAACCTCCACCACCATGCGCTATGTCGTATTTGTGCAGAGAGGACTTGAACCAAATGCAAGCGGTTGGTACACAGCAGTAGATGATCACACAGCTGCAGGCGATTGGGGGAGAGACGAATTCGCACGATCAACCGGTCTCACGCGCCCACCGAGTGGTCGAGTGGCCTATGGCCGCAAGGTGCTCAAAACAAGAGCAGGCAACCAGGCGTACGTCGCCATTGCAACTCACGAATAGTTGTCGTTATTCCTATCGTTTTACCCTTGTTGCAAACACCGTCGCGACAACTAGACTATTTGTGTTGTGGAATTCCGTCCCGTGCATGTTTCTGTGCATGCTTTCTTGCGATGGAGCATGAGTGTACATGATCATGAAGACCATTATCTCACGATGTCCTTTCCAATGGGCTAGTAGCTGTGGCAGCAGAGTCGGTGTGTTGGTAGTTGGTAATGGACATCCCCGTACTGCAGCTGCCACAACAACTGTCTCCCCCCATCGTTTCGCCGCAAGATTCATATGTTGACCCAATTTGGTCGCCGCCACCGCCACCAAATTCTACGCTTGTCACGTAGAGAACGCTATTAGCGTGCAACACAACAACTACCTGTGGCTCACACACGCATATAGCTCGAGGTAATTTTACGATACCGACACCTTTCAAACAGCTCTAGCCTAGCTTCGAGTCAACACCATGGTACAATAACGTGTCGCAAAACCCGTTGTGAGCCTCCGTTTTCACTTTGCACCCCTTCCCCTGCCCCCCCCCTCTCCCTCTTCTTGGCATCCAGGCCATACACTCCATGGTGTAAGCGTTTTGCGAAACCCGTAAGAGCCTCCCTTTCCACTTTTCACCCCTTCCCCTTCCCTCCTCCCCCGCATCGCAGGCCATACATTCCGGCCTGGTGGTGGACAAGCCGGCGCAAGAGC
Source organism: Ectocarpus siliculosus (assembly GCA_000310025.1). Taxonomy (NCBI): domain Eukaryota; class Phaeophyceae; order Ectocarpales; family Ectocarpaceae; genus Ectocarpus; species Ectocarpus siliculosus. The sequence continues at coordinate 3,843,176 of FN649727.1, read as the reverse complement.
TCCAGAACGTCCTCCTCGCCGAGCTGGGCGACATCAGCCCCGACCACGCCCCCGCCATCGTCAACGCAGTCCTCGCGCCGCTGCTGGAAGCCTCCAAGTGCCAGGGCCGGCTCACCGTCGGCCACCAGCGCCAGTCGTCCGAGAGGGAGATGAGCGAGGAGGCCGCGGCGAGCTTTCTCGTCGTCCTTGACATCCTCCCTAAGGTGTGTAGGTTTTCCTGCCTTCCTTCCGTGTCTCTACCTACTTTGTGCGGTGAAACGTACCATCCCTTTGAGTAGCCCGTAGGAATGGGCGCGCGGGGGGGGTAGGTCCTGATCCCTTTGAGCAGCCCGTAAGAATGGGCGCGGTAGGGGGGTTAGGTCCTCCAGGTGTAGTTGGCAGGAAAGGAGATGTTTGTGTCGCTCTAAGCGGAGCTGTTAAAATATCGGTATCTCAACTGTGCGTATTGCGAAAGGGGGCAGTGGGTAGCTGGTGCTTCGTGAGGCCATCAACACTGCATCTTGTAGTCTAGCTTCTGAACCCTGGAGCTCCATGTGCTGCGCGCATACACAACCCGTTGCCCCGGGTTTCACAGAACTATCTTCCATGGCAAAAACTCGTGTTTTTTGTTTTTTATCTCTCGACGCCGTTTCATCTCAAAACTCGGGTGTATGTACCAGGTGCTCAGCGTCACCGCGGGGGTGCCGACCCTATCTGAGGAAGACCCCGTACCCGAAGACGTGCGGGGGCTCTCGGGCGCGCAGTACAAGGATAGGGTGGTGTCTTGCCTGTTCCGCGCCCGATGGCCAGGCGCGGTATCTGTGGGCATGTGCCAAACGCTGAGGGATCTGGATCTCGGGGAGAGGCATCTGTCGGTGGCGGTGTCTCGGGTGCTGCGGCACCTGCGCAAGAACGCCAAGCTTCACGACCTCCCGGCGCTGACGTATCAGCTGCTGCTGCTGGCTGGCAGGTAAAAATAGCGTGTTCTGCTGGAGTTTGATGTTTTCCCGTATGGTGCAATATGCACTCCAGAATGATTGTTTGCGTATGTGTACCCTTGTTGCTTATGCTTCATTTTCTCGGTCGCGCATCTGACCCCTGCTTGCCCTGGAGCGTATCCTCCTGCTCGCGTTCTGCATCCCGCCCGCACGTCATAAAACGAGCTCGCGGGCATGGGACTCTCCCAGAACATCGTCCAGCTACGTACCACACCGTCGCACGGGACGATTCGCTCATGGTGACAAGTGCCCGTCCTCCCCCCCACGCACCTCGCCCAATTATTTTGTGTCGCATGTTGCTTGCGCGGCATCCGAAATGTGGTTGTGCAGGGGATGCAAGGAGGCCGCTCTCGAGGGCGTGATTCAAGTGTTTAACCGGCTGGACGCGGAAGCAGCTGACCGGGAGGACGCCGCCGCCGGAGCGGCGGGCGGCATCCCAATCAGGCCAATAAGCGGCGGCCGTGGCGGCGGCGGTGGTGGCTCCATCGGCCGCGGGGGAGGCGGGGGGCTCGGGACCAACAGCACCGAGGAGCTCCGTTTCGTCGAGGGCACCATCCTCCTGCACTTCAACTTCGCGATGAAGCAGGACCACAGCCTTGCGAGCTGCGTGCTCAAAGGTTTCCAGAGGAGGGCGGCCGCGGCGGAGGTCGGTCGCGCCTTCACTCCGTTCCGCCTCGCGCTCCTGCTCTCCCTCGCTCGCATCCAGCGGTTCCAGCAGCCGGTCCTGGACCTGGTCGAGGAGATCGTGTCCGACTGCCTGGTGTACGACCACCTCAGGGAGGGCTCCGCGTGGCTGGAGAGCGAGGAAGAGGCGGCGCGGGGGGGGCGGCGGTGGCAGCGCTACGGCGGCGGCGGTGGCGGCGGCGGCGGGGGGGGTAGAGCGGAAGGAAGAGACGGCGGCGGTGGCGGCGCAAGCGACGGGGAAGACGGTGTTAGCGGCGGCGGCGGCGGCGGCGGCGGGTCGTCCTCCTCGGCCAAGGCGGTCGAGAGGGTGCTCTTGACGGTGGTCGCTTTCAGCAGGGGCTGGGACCACTTGGTCGACTCTCTTCTGAGGCTTGGGCTCAGGCTGCTCGACCGCGGCGGCGGAGGGTCGTCCTCCCCTGGAGCGGTCGGCGCGTCCAGGGGTATGCTGGAGAAGCTCCAGGGGGCGCAGAGCCACCGGGCCGCCCTGCGGGCTTCGTACCTCGGACGCGTGGTGCTGATGGAAACATTCAAGACCCACGAGGTGAGGTTGCGTCGTCCCCTCAGACTGCTTCGTTTCCAGCCACTTTCACGCACCTAGAATGTAGGTGTGTTGTCGGTTGACGCCTGTTCGGAGTTCCTTTTTGTACTGAACACGCCAAGTCAAGTCTAGCGTGGGATATTCTGTCCGCTTTCTGTGTGTTGTGCGGGAAGGTTGTCCGTGAAGCTTGGGTCCAGTCTGCTGTCGGTCGCCTTGGTTGTTTCGCGTTATTTTCCAATAAAGTTCATTCGATGTGTTGGGGGAGTCGCTGCAACTCATTGCGATGAAAATGTTGCGCACGGAAAGGAGATTCTCTTGCCCCTTTTGTTGGGCACAATCCGAAAGCGAATTGGGTAACATTTTCAGCAGCCACCCCTCTGTGCCCGGCGGTAGCGTCAAGCTGTCAGTTGGTTTTGGATTGTGGGATATATCGTATTCGACTCTGTCATCGATACAGGATAAAATCGGTCACAACACCTCTTCCGTCCTCCTCTGTCACATTCAAACATAACAGCGGTTGCAGTTCTGTTTATCCTTCTGTTTCTTGGACGCGTTAGCTGTCATCCGCAACATTTACTACTAGAGTAAAACAACGCATCATTAGTAACGACAACAACGCAACTCGAAGCAGGTGGTTCGCGACCAGGTGCTGAGCGCGGTGCTGGAGCAAGTGACGGCCCGCTCGCAGGGGGTCCTGGGCTACGTCAAACTCCTGGGCCTGCTGGTCCAGCGCTACCCGAACCTCCTCCTCGGGAAGGCGGCGGCCGTGCAGGACGTGTTCGGGTACATCTCGGTGCTCCCGCCCACGGTCGCCGAGCGCTTTCTCCAGGCCGTCTCGCCCCTGATGCGGCTGCGCCCTGGTCTTCAGGTACGGCGTGCTGCTGTACACCACAATCAGAGGTGGACCTGACCTACAGGGCAACAACGTCTCTCGTGTTTCTCTGGTTGTATTGTTTGTTGTCTATGTTTCCCTTCTTGTGTGCGTAAGAGCCCCGTTTTATCGTGTTGCAGCATACACAGGCCGAGGAGAGCGTCGTCTCGCGCATTGTCGTGATGGCCTGTCACGTCGATGACTAAGGGCTTCCAAGAGTGGGGCGTTCGCCGCCACGCGACTCGTAGAGAAGCTGGTCTCGATCCACTCCTCCTCTACCTTGTGCAAACAAGAGGGGGGGCATTCGTCAACACGTGACTCCTACAAAAAACTGGTCTCGATCCACTCCTCCCCTACACACGTTGTACAAGCAAACGGGGGGCATTCGTTACCACACAGGAGAGCGCTCGTCTCGATCCACGCCTCTACATCGGTTGTATGCTACAACCAACAGGCAGGGGGGGTTTGGTCAGTCACCACGCCGAGAAGCTCGTCTCGATCCACGCGTCTATACACGACGCTACTGTATGCTTGTACAAACCCGCAGGACTCGGTGGTCCTTCCTCTGCGAAAGGCCCTCTTCAGCCGCGAGGAACGCGCCCGCCTAGTCGCCGTCGGGGGCCTCGTGCTGCTCTTGAAGGATCAGAGCCGAAACGCGGCCGCCGTTGCGGGTCGCGGAGGTTTGAGCGGGGGTTCGAACGGGGGCACGCAGATGAGCCAGACGAGCCAGATGAGCGAGGGGCAGCAGATGGCAATGGTTCTGCCGTTCCCACTGGCGGCGGGCGGCGGCAGCGGCGGCGGTGGCGGCTCCGCGTTGTCTCTCGCCGAAGGCTTCGGTCTCCTGAGGAGGTGTCTGACCCAGCAGATGGTGGTGCGCGCCAAGCTCTACGACGGGCTGTTGTCCTGCTTTGTGCAAGGGTGGGTTCAGATCGTGGGTCTCCGGGCGTGGGGGGGGGGGGGGGGGGGGGTTCTCAAGGGCGGGCCTGCCGGAATCCTTAAAAGTTAAACCTTTGGGGTCCCCTCCCCAAAAAACCGGGGCGGGTTCCGCGGGTTTTTTACCGG